>PGTU02012738.1:0-48404 GCA_002896215.2 Cicer echinospermum | reverse complement strand
GCATCCAATAAGTCAATTTTCATTGAGAACATAGTCATTTTTGTCCTCACCAAGCTGTATTCTTGTAACAATTAGGGTTTCTTACCAATCTTGTGCATCAGCAATAAGTTCATTTGGTAAGGATGAAGACATTTTAGGTCTCTTTCAGTCCTCCCTTGGCTCTGTCTTGTCAATTAGGGTTTTTAACTACATGCTACTGCATTCAATAAGTTCAATTGTTGTAATCTGGGATTAACATTTCAGATATTTCGTCCTCCCTAGGCTATTCTTGTGCAATTAGGGATTTTTAACCAATCTTGTGCATCCAATAAGTTCATTTGTGTAATTGGGAAGACCATTTAGGTCATTTTCGTCCTCCCTAGGCTTATTCTTGTCCAATTAGGGTTTTTAACCAATCTTGTGCATCCAATAAGTTCATTTTTGTCATTGGATGGACAATTTAGGTCATTTTCGTCCTCCCTAGACTTATTCTTGTCCAATTAGGGTTTTTAAACAATCTGTGCATCCAAGTACATTTGTGTTAATAGGAAGACCATTTAAGTCTTCGTCTTATTCTGTGTAATTTGGGTTGATTTAACAAATTTGTGACAATCCAATAATGTTGTGTCATTGGATGACATTTAAGGTCATTTTCGTCCTCACCTAGGCTTATTTCTTGTCCCAATTAGGGTTTTAACCAAATCTTCTTGTCATTCCGTCGCCTCCTTTAATATTGCGGTTTTTTCATCTTGTGTCATTCGGATGAACATTTAGGTCATTTTCGTACCTTCCTAGGCTTATTCTTGTCCAATTAAGGTTTTTAAACCAATCTTATGATCCAATAAATCATTTGTGTCATTGGATGAACATTTAGGTCTATTTCGTCCTCCCTAGGCTATATTCTTTCAAATAAGGGTTTTTAACCAAAACTTGTGCATCCAATAAGTCATTTGTGTCATTGGATTAACATTTTATGTCATTTTCGTCCTCCCTAGGCTGTATTCTTGTCCATTAGGATTTTTAACCAATTCTTGTGAGTTCGTTTGTGTCATGGATATTTAGGTCATTTTCGTCCTCCCTAGGCTTATTCTTGTCCAATTAGGGTTTTTAACCAATCTTGTGCATCCAATAAGTTCATTTGTGTCATTGGATGAACATTTAGGTCATTTTCGTCCTCCCTAGGCTTATTCTTGTCCAATTAGGGTTTTAACCAATCTTGTGCATCCAATAAGTTCTTTTGTGTAATTGGATTAACCATTAAAGGTCATTTTCGTCCCTCCCTGGGCTTATTCTTTGTCCATTAGGGTTTTTAACCAATCTTGTGCATCCAAATAGTTCATTTGTGTCATTGGATGAACATTTAGGTCAATTTTCGTCTTACCTAGGCTTATTCTTGTCCAATTAACGATTTTTAACCAATCTTGTGCATCCAATAGGTTCATTTGTGTCATTGGATGAAACATTTAAGGTCATTTGTCGTCCTCCGTGGGATTATTCTTGTCCAATTTAGGATTTTTAACCAATCTTGTGCATCCAATAGTTCTGTTTGTGTAATTGGATGAACATTTAGGTCATTCGTTCGTCCAATTAAGGGTTTTTTAACCCTGTGCATCCAATATGCTTATTGTGACATTTTAGGTCTTGTAGGCTTATTCTCCGTCAATTGTTAACCTTGTGCAATCAATTAGGTGTTTTTAACAAATCTTGTGCATCAATTAATTCATTTGTGTAATTGGATGAACATTTAGGTCATCCTACCTAGGCTTATTTTCTTGTCCAAGTTAGGTTTTTAACCAATCTTGTGAATCCTTGTGTTCATTGGATGAACATTTAGGTCATTTTCGTCCTCCTAGGCTTATTCCGTCCAATAGGGTTTTTAACCAATCTTGTGCATCCAATAAGTTCATTTGTGTAATTGATGGAACATTTAGGTCATTTTCGTCCTCCCTAGGCTTATTCTTGTCCAATTAGGTTTTTTAACCAATCTTGTGCATCGAATAAGTTCTTTTGTGTCATTGGATGAACATTTAGGTCATTTTCGTCCACCCTAAGGCTTATTCTTGTCCAATTACAATTTTAACCAATCTTGTGCATCCAATAAGTTCATTTGTGTAATTGGATGAACATTTAGGTCATTTTCGTCCTCCCTAGGCTTATTCTTGTCCAATTAGGGTTTTTAACCCATCTTAAGCATCCAATAAGTTCATTTATGTAATTGGATTAACATTTAGGTCATTTTCATCCTCCCTAGGCTTATTCTAATCCAATTAGGGTTTTTAACCAATCTTCTGCATCATAAGTGTGTTTGTGTCATTGGATGAACATTTCGTCCTCCCTAGGGTTATTCTAGTGCAATTAGGGTTTTTAACCAATCTTGTGCATCCAATAAGTTCATTTGTGTAATTGGAAGACCATTTAGGTCATTTTCGTCCTCCCTAGGCTTATTCTAATCCAATTAGGGTTTTTAACCAATCTTGTGCATCCAATAAGTGTGTTTGTGTCATTGGATGAACATTTAGGTCATTTTTCGTCCTCCCTAGGCTTATTCTGGTCCAATTAGGGTTTTTAACCTATCTTGTACATCCAATAAGTTCATTTGTGTCAATGGATGAACATTTAGGTCATTTTCGTCCTCCCTAGGCTTATTCTTGACCAATTAGGGTTTTTAACCAATCTTGTGCATCCCATAAGTTCATTTGTGTCAATGGATGAACATTTAGGTCATTTTCGTCCTCCCTATGCTTATTCTTGTCCAATTAGGGGTTTTATCCAATCTTGTGCATCCAATAAGTGTGTGTTTGTGTCTTTGGCTGAACATTTAGGTCATTTTCGTCCTCCCTAGGCTTATTCTTGACCAATTAGGGTTTTTAACCAATCTTGTGCATCCCATAAGTTCATTTTTGTCATTGGATGGACATTTAGGTCATTTTCGTCCACCCTAGGCTTATTCTTGTCCAATTAGGGTTTTAAACCAATCTTGGGCATCCAATAAGTTCATTTGTGTAATTGGAAGACCATTTAGGTCATTTTCGTCCTCCCTAGGCTTATTCTTGTGCAATTAGGGTTTTTAACCAATCTTATGCATCCGATGAGTTCATTTGTGTCATTGGATGAACATTTAGGTCATTTTCGTCCTCCCTAGGCTTATTCTTGTCCAATTAGGGTTTTTAACCTATCTTGTGCATCCAATAAGTTCAATTGTGTAATTTGATGAACATTTAGGTCATTTTCGTCCTCCCTAGGCTTATTCTAATCCAATTAGGGTTTTTAACCAATCTTGTGCATCCAATAAGTGTGTTTGTGTCATTGGATGAACATTTAGGTCATTTTCGTCCTCCCTAGGCTTATTCTGGTCCAATTAGGGTTTTTAACCTATCTTGTGCATCCAATAAGTTCATTTGTGTCATTGGATGAACATTTAGGTCATTTTCGTCCTCCCTAGGCTTATTCTTGTGCAATTAGGGTTTTTAACCAATCTTGTGCATCCAATAAGTTCATTTGTGTAATTGGAATATCTATCGGTGTTGAATTCATTACTGCCTCATGAGCTATTTCTCGTGCAAATTTAGAGGTGTTAAGAAAGAAAGCGCCTAAGGTAAGGGCTTTTCCCCATGCAATGTTAGGCTAGATATTAAATTAATAGTTTGTAAGATATTGATATAAAACTTGTTGTCTTAAAAGAAAATTATTGATTTTTAATTGCCTTAAAGAATTTAACTATAATTTTTTATTTTATGAGTAATATGTTTGCTTTGATAAACTTAATTATAAATTTCGATTTTTATTATTATAACGTGAGTAATATGTTTGATGTCATATATTTGATGTAAAGTTATTATTTGTGTGTTGTTTATGTGTACTTAATTATAAAGCTATGATTTTTATTATGATCTCATGAGTAATATTTTTTAGGATGTCTTTAAAGTAAAGTTTCGATTTTTGTGCTATTTCATTTCAAAGTTTTAATTTTTAAGAAATCTATATGAGTCTTGGGGGAATTGGTGTAAAGTTTTAATTTTAATTATGATAACATGATTAAGTTGATTTTTGTGATGTGTTTAGCGGCAAACCTTGATTGTGTGTTTTAAATAATATTATTTTTGTGGTTGCCTAAGTGGCTTGTGATTTGTGTTTTGAATATTTTATCTATGTGGTTGTCTAAGTGGTTTGGTTGGTGGTTTGTATTTTAAATATTGTTATCTTTGTGGTTGCCTAAGTGGCTAGTGATTTGTGTTCTAAATATTATCTTTGTGGTTGCCTAAGTGGCTTGTGATTTGTGCTATTTATGTGATTATCTAATTGGGTGGTGATATGTATCTTTGAGCATCATTATCATTTCATGACATATCATATGCATCTTTGTGGACGCCTGTGTGGCTGGTTTAATTTTCCCCATTGGTATGGGTGACTTCTGTGTGGACGCCTGTGTGGCTGGTTATATCCGGATCATATATGTTTAGGAGCATGCATGACTTGCATACATTTTTATGTTATTTTATTTTGATCTAATTATTTGCTATACGATTACTACTTGATTTATTTTGATACATTCTATGACTTTTTATACATCATTGGAAACTATTAAAGAATCAAATTTTTTAAATCTTTTATTACGAAAGGATTTTATATTCATATTTTATGGTTGTTAATTTATTATTTAGTTTAATTTTGTTGTGCGATGAACTGACCCCTTACACCAACATTTAGGTACTAATGATCTCAAAGAGTTGGTGCACGCACGTGGGAAAATGAGATTTTTACTTAAAAAAAATGTTTTGTATTACTAAATTTTTTGTAGTACATTGTAAAGTTATTTACTCTTCATCATTAACTTTTAATAGAAATGTGGAAGTGAGATTTTATTTACTAGTAAATAATGAATGTCATTAATTTCAGTCAACCTTTCTTTTGAATTTCACTTAAATAAAATTTATTTTATTTTGGAGCATAAATGAATATTGATCTAATAACTGGAATATTAATTTGCAAATAAATGAATAAATAATATTTTAGTAAATTGCATTACATTCTTTACAAAAAAAAAAAATATATATATATCAAGTCATTTTCTGACGCATCTTCAAATTATTACATAATGAACTACTTCTAAGAAAAAATAATCATAGTTGTTTCTAAAAGAAAAAATATTTTTTAAGTAATTTTTTGATAAAAAATTTGGGGCGTTACAAAAATGACCTAAATGTTCATCCAATGACACAAATGAACTTATTGGATGCACAATATTGGTTAAAAACCCTAATTGGACAACAATAAGCCTTTGGAGGACGAAAATGACCTAAATGTTCATCCAATTACACAAAATGAACTTATTGGATGCACAAGATTGGTTTAAAACCCTAATTGGACAAGACTAAGCCTAGGGAGGACGAAAATGACTTAAATGTTCATCCAATTACACAAATGAACTTATTGGAGGCACAAGATTGGTTAAAACCCCTAATTGGACAAAAATAAGCCAAGGGTGGACGAAAATGACCTAAATGTTCATCCAATGACACAAACACACCTATTGGATGCACAAGATTGGTTAAAAACCCTTATTGGAAAAGAATAAGCCTAGGGAGGACGAAAATGACATAAATGTTCAT
This sequence comes from Cicer echinospermum, assembly GCA_002896215.2. Lineage (NCBI taxonomy): Eukaryota > Viridiplantae > Streptophyta > Magnoliopsida > Fabales > Fabaceae > Cicer > Cicer echinospermum. The sequence continues at coordinate 42,816 of PGTU02012738.1, read as the reverse complement.
CCAATGACACAAATGAACTTATTGGATGCACAAGATAGGTTAAAAACCCTAATTGGATAAGAATAACCTAGGGAGGACGAAAATGACCTAAATGTTTGTTCAATTACACAAATGAACTTATTGGATGCACAAGATTGGTTAAAAACCCTAACTGCACAAGAATAAGCCTAGGGAGGACGAAAATGACCTAAATCTTCATCCAATTACACAAATGAACTTATTGGATGCACAAGTTTGGTTAAAAACCCTAATTGGACCAGAATTAGGCCTAGGGAGGACTAAAATGACATAAATGTTCATCCAATGACACAAACACACCTATTGGATGCACAAGATTGGTTAAAAACCCTTATTGGAAAAGAATAAGCCTAAGGAGGACGAAAATGACCTAAATGTTCATCCAATGACACAAATGAACTTATTGGATGCACAAGATTGGTTAAAAACCCTAATTGGACAAGATTAAGCCTAGGGAGGACTAAAATGACGTAAATGTTCATCCAATGACACAAACACACCTATTGGATGCACAAGATTGGTTAAAAACCCTTATTGGAAAAGAATAAGCCTACGGAGGACGAAAATGACCTAAATGTTCATCCAATGACACAAATGAACTTATTGGATGCACAATATTGGTTCAAAACCCGAATTGGACAAGAATAAGCCTAGGGAGGACGAAAATGACCTAAATGTTCATCCAATGACACAAATGAACTTATGGGATGCACAAGATTGGTTAAAAACCCTAATTGGACAAGAATAAGCCTAGGGAGGACGAAAATGACCTAAATGTTCATCCAATGATACAAATGATCTTATTGGATGCACAAGATTGGTTAAAAATCGTGATTGCACAAGAATAAGCCTAGGGAGGACGAAAGTGACCTAAATGTTCATCCAATGAGACAAACACACCAATTGGATGCACAAGATTGGTTAAAAACCCTAATTGGACAACAATAAGACTAGGGAGGACGAAAATGACCTAAATGTTCATCCAATTACACAAATGAACTTATTGGATGCACATGATAGGTTAAAAACCCTAATTGGACAAGAATGAGCCTAGAGAGGACGAAAATGAACTAAATGTTTATCCAATTACACAAATGAACTTATTGGATGCACAAGATTGGTTAAAAACCTAAACTGCACAAGAATAAGCCTAGGGAGGACGAAAATGACCTAAATGTTCATCCAATTACACAAATGAATTATTGGATGCACAAGATTGGTTAAAAACCCTAATTCGACAAGATTAAGCCTAGGGAGGACTAAAATGACCTAAATGTTCATCCAATGACACAGAAACACACCTATTGGATGCACAAGATGGGTTAAAATCCCTTATTGGAAAAGAATAAGCCTAAGGAGGATGAAAATGAACTAAATGTTCATCCAATGACACAAACGAACTTATTGGATGCACAAGATTGGTTCAAAACCCGAATTGGACAAGAATAAGCCTAGGGAGGACGAAAATGACCTAAATGTTCATCCAATGATACAAATGATCTTATTGGATGCACAAGATTGGTTAAAAATCCTGATTGCACAAGAATAAGCCTAGGGAGGACGAAAGTGACCTAAATGTTCATCCAATGACACAAACACACCAATTGGATGCACAAGATTGGTTAAAAACCCTAATTGGACAAGAATAAGCCTTGGGAGGACGAAAATAACCTAAATGTTAATCCAATTACACTTGTAACTATAGAAATACGCCTAAGAGGGGGGGGGGGTGAATTAGGTGTTAGTAAATTTTCTTGTTTTTAGTGATATGGTAATCAGATTTTCTAAGTTTAAGAACAAGGCTTAATAAAAATTGCAGTAAGTAAATGAACACGGTAAGATTTATCCTGTTTCCCCCTTATAACCAAGGGTACGTCCAGTCCTCTTGCACACCACAAGAGATTAATCAACTACTTGTCAGAAAATGTACAATTCCCACCCTGGGATTCTTGCTACAAAACTTCTAACAATACTTCTAAGATAGCACACCACTATCTTACTTGTACAAATGATACAATAAGGTTTGAATAAATCTAAGATGTGGTATATTGATAAACAACTCAATAGTAATTCAAGTACTTGAGAACTTTTTAGAATGATATGAAAATCTAATGCAAGTACTTAGAAAAATCAGAATTTTGTTCAAAGTTGTTTAATGAATTAATTCAAGGATGGGTTTTTTTTTTATCTGAAGTTATGGGGTATTTATACTCCATAAAACATCCTTTCAGATTCGTGGCCATTGATCCAAAGGGTTTGATGAAAAATTACAATGTTCTAGAGGCATTCCAGATCTGAAAAATTGTAATGTTTCCAGGTGTATTCGAATACAATATATGTGTATTCGAATACACGTCTTTGTAACGTTCAAAAAATTCAAATTTTACATCTTGTATTCGAATACACATCAGTGTAGTCGAATACAGATCAATGTATTTTAGCCTCTGACTTAACTTGTATTCGACTACATATGAGTGTAGTCGAATACACTTGGCTACTGACTTAGCATGTAGTCGACTACAGATGGGTGTAGTCGAATACACCATTTAAAGTTTTGCTTCTGACTTAAGTTGTATTCGAATACAACATGGTGTATTCGAATACACTTATGCAAATTGTCAAAAATATGATTTTAAATGATTTGTTAATGTTGTTTTTGATTTTCGAAAACATCTTAAATGCATATGTAAATATGAGTTGTTCTCATGTATTTGAACTATTGATTTGTATCATATACCTTTACATTTACTCATTTATTATTTGGATTTGGAAGCTTATTCAAGATGGTTTGATCTTCTTTTTGATCTTGCTGCATTGTCCATAGTTGGTGGTCTTTGTCATCATCAAAAACATGTAGTTTACATTCTCCCCCTTTTTGATTATGACAAAATGTTGTTGTGAAGAGAGTGTGATGTTGAAATCTTTGCTCCCCCGTAATAGGTGCATACTCCCCCGTTGTATGTGATGATTTGAAAATTGTTTTTGAGTGCCTACAAGGTTGGAAATGCAACAACAACACCAAATTTTCTCCCCCTTTTGACATGATCAAAAAAGAAGAAGAATAGAAAAGAAAAAGAGACATACACGTTGCGAGCAAAATTATACACAAAAGGCATAGAAGGGAACAAGAATAGCAGAAATGGAAATTAAGTTAGAATATCATAGAAGTGAATACATAATAAGTCCCGAAACGAGTAATACAAAATACACCAGAGTTAAAACGACAAAGGAGTTCATAAAGCAAATAGCACAGTAATACAGAATGCAAAAAGTTAACTTAGTACAAAATTAACGACTTTAATCAAATTCTGTCGGAATGTGGAAATGATCAAGTTTGTCTGATAATTGACTAATGTCTTGAGATAGTGCGTCGTGATTGCGAGCGATAGTAGTTTCAATAGTGGTGAAGCGAGTGTCGATAGAGGTGGTCAACTTGTCGAATTGAGTTTGGAAGAAGGTTTGGAAAGAATCAAGGCGAGTCATGATCATTTGATTGGAGATATAATCATCATCAGATGCAGTTTCCTCGCCATCTTCATCTCCTGGAGCAGCAGTGTTGGAGGGTCCAGCAGTGTCCGCCGGTGCATCTTCAGATGGTGGACCATGATCACCTTTATGCACAGATGCTTCAAGCTCATCATTCCATATGATCCTCATGCTAGGCAAGACACCTAAATCCAGCAGATTTTCTTTGGTGGGTGTAAACATAACTTCATCAGAGAAGTCCACACCAAAGTGTTCCAAAATCCGGGAAACTTCCTTTGCATAGGGTAAGCCAATTGCTTCGCGAGATCCAAGCATGATAGATTTCACAAAAAATGCCCAGTTAAGTTGACGACCTTCAAACATGAAATTCATAATTTGCAGTTCAAACTCCGAAATTTGGGAGTAATTGCCAGCCTTCGGAACCAGAATGTAGCTGAGGAAATAGTGTAGAAGCCGATAATCAACAGTAAGATTTCCTACACCATACCGTTGCTGGGCATATTTGGAACCTGCCTGAGCTCTCTTTTGTTCCATGGTGCGGCGATCAAACCGACAGAGGGAGACATACGCATCATACTTAGAAATATCACCCCATTCACATAAATTGTTTGGACAAAATTGTTCACCATTAAAAGGAATATTCAGAATTTCTCCAATGGTTTTGGTATTTAAACGAATAACTTTACCCTTAACGCGTGAGACTAGCAGTTTTCCCTCTTGTATGAGATTACAATAAAAAAACCCTAACCAAATCTGGATAAATTGGACCGTTGTAGCCTATAAACTCTTCAACATGTTGTGCTTTAAGCAACGCAGGAAATTTAAAATCAGAAAAAGAGTCCAAAGTACCGTATTTGGGGATAATAAGTCGCTTGTCTGAGTAGAAAGTGCGAAAACGATCAATTTCCTCCGGTGTGTGTAGAAGCCGGGATAGATCCATGATGTTGGGAGTCTTGGTTCGTTTGCGTGAGGGACCTACTGCTGCATGTTTGGTGCGTGGTCCTCGTTTGCGAGCATCCATGGTGAGAAAGGGTATTTTTGGTGAAAGTGGGTTTTAGAGAAAATGTGAGAGTTGTGAGAGATTTGAAGAGGGATGACAAGAAGGAAGTAAAGAGTAATGGATTTTGTTAGGTTGGGTGAATGGGTAAGTAAGTGGAAGGAGGATGGATGAGTTTGGGAGAGATGAGAGAAGGAACTTGGGGCTGTATTCGAATACCAAGTGAAAAACCCTAACTTATGTGTAGCAGCTTTAATATCTGGGCAAAAACGCGAAGGTGTATTCGACTACACCTTCTTGTATTCGAATACACGTTTTTCTGGGAACGTGTATTCGACTACACATCCTTTGTATTCGAATACAGGAAATCTGGGAAAGTTTGTATTCGAATACATACATTTGTAGTCGACTACATAAGCACAGTTTTGCTTAAAAACTCAGTTTTTTATGAAGATTGCATCATGTAATACACAAATTCATATATCAAAAAGCAATAATCAATAAGACATAAGAGATATGGCAAACTATGTATATCATGCAATGGTTAAAGATCATTTTCACTCAAAATACCAAGTTCTCTTCGGATTTTATAAAATGAGTCTTTAGGTAACGGTTTGGTAAATATATCGGCCAATTGATTGTGTGTATCAACAAATGTTACCTCAACATTACCTTTAAGTACATGATCCCGTAGAAAATGATGTCGGATATCGATGTGTTTAGTTCTGGAGTGCATGATTGGATTCTTTGAGATGTTTATTGCGCTTGTGTTATCACATCTTAAGGGAATGCATCCGAGATAAACTCCATAGTCATGTAATTGTTGTTTGAGCCAGAGAATCTGGGAACAACAGCTTCCTGCTGCAATATATTCAGCTTCAGCAGTACTAAGTGCAACACAAGCTTGCTTTTTACAAGACCATGAAACAAGGGCATTTCCTAAGACATGACATGTGCCACTGGTGCTTTTACGGTCTGTTTTGCATCCCGCATAATCCGAATCAGAGTATCCTACTAGGCTACATATGCTACCCTTAGGATACCATAGGCCTACATTTGTTGTTCCTTTCAGATACTTCATAATTCTTTTAACAGCTACTAGATGTGATTCTTTCGGATCTGCCTGAAATCTTGCACACAAACAAACACTAAACATGATATCTGGCCGGCTGGCCGTTAGATATAATAATGATCCAATCATACCTCGATATTTGGATATGTCGATGGAAATTCCTGATGCATCTTTATCAACATATGTTCCGGAGCCCATTGGAGTTGTACTTTCTTTGCAATTCTCCATTTCAAATTTCTTTAGTAATTCTTTACAATATTTGGCTTGATTGATGAAGATGCCGTGCTCAAGTTGCTTGATATGAAGTCCAAGAAAATAGTTTAATTTCCCCATCATGGACATTTCGAATTCTCCTTTCATTATTGAAGAGAATTCTTCACATATGTCCTTGTTGGTTGATCCAAATATTATATCATCAACATAAATTTGAACCAATAATGTGTGAGCATTTTCTCTTTTGACAAATAACGTTTTATCAACTTCTCCTTTGTCAAATCCTCGTTCACATAAAAAGGTGCTTAATCTGTCATACCAAGCTCTTGGAGCTTGTTTTAGACCATAAAGAGCCTTTTTCAATTTGTAAACGTGTGAGGGATTTTTGGAATCTTCAAATCCAGGGGGCTGCTTGACATAAACTTCTTCATTTATGTACCCATTGAGAAATGCACTCTTCACGTCCATTTGATATAACTCAAAATTCATGGAGCAAGCATATGCTAATAGTAGACGTATTGCCTCTAATCTTGCTACCGGAGCAAATGTTTCGTCAAAGTCTATCCCTTCCTCTTGATTGTATCCTTGAGCAACCAATCTAGCTTTGTTGCGAACAACTATGCCATTCTCATCTAGTTTATTTTTGAACACCCATTTTGTACCAATGATGTGTTTATTTCCAGGATTAGTAACAAGTTCCCAAACTTGGCTTCTTTCGAATTGATTGAGTTCTTCTTGCATGGCAAGTATCCATTGATCATCTTTAAGTGCTTCACCAATTTTGGAGGGTTCGATTTGAGAAACAAACGCCATGTTTAAGCAAGCATCTTGCAATTTTAACCTTGTTGTGACTCCTTTATTTATATCACCTATGATGTTGTCAATAGGGTGATATCTATGGGTTCTCCATTCTTTAGGAAGATCATCACTTTGCCTTTCAATATTGACTCCATTTTCTTGTTGAAGTTCTTTGCTTGGATCATTGCTTTCAAAAACATCATCATCATCACAAGAAATAATATTTTCTTCTTTTATGGGGTTAGTTTCATCAAAGGTTACATGCATTGATTCTTCAACTAATAAGGTTCTTTTATTAAAGATTCTAAATGCTTTACTAGATAAAGAGTAACCGAGAAATATACCTTCATCAGCTTTTTCATCAAATTTTCCAAGGTTGTCTTTACCATTATTTAACACAAAACATTTACATCCAAAAATGTGAAAGTGAGAGATATTGGGTTTTCTACCTTTGTAAAGTTCATATGGAGTTTTCTTAAGAATTGGCCTAATAATTACCCGGTTGGAAACATAGCATGCTGTGTTTACAGCATCTGCCCAAAAGTATTTTGGTAGATTTGAGTCGCTTAGCATAGTTCTAGCAAGCTCTATTAAGGATCTATTCCTTTCTCTCAACGACCCCATTTTGTTGTGGTGTTCTTGGTGCAGAAAAATTGTGAAAAATGCCATTTTCTTCACAAAATTCTTCAAATGAAGTATTTTGAAATTCCCTTCCATGATCACTTCTAATTGATACAATTTTGGCAAATTGTTCATTTTGGACTAGTTTGGCATAGTTTTTAAATGCCTTAAAAGCTTAATTTTTATTTGCCAAAAATAAGGTCCAAGTGAACCTTGAGTAATCATCAACAATAACTAGTCCATATGAGTTTCCACCAAGACTTTTGGTTCTTGATGGACCAAACAAATCCATATGTATCAATTGTAGTGGTCTAGAAGTTGAAATGACATTTTTTAAGTTTGAAAGAACTTTTTGTTTGTTTGCCTTTTTGACAAGCGTCACATAATTTATCCTTTTTAAATTTTATTTTTGGTAAGCCTACAACAAGATCATGCTTGACCAATTTGTTTAAATGATCCATGTGAATATGAGCAAATCTCTTATGCCATAGCCAATCATCATTATTGTCGCTTACCAAAAGACATTTCATTTTCAAGGATAAATCTTCAAAATTAAGTATGAAAATGTTTTTGAAACGCTTACCAACAAACTGAGTTTCATTTGTAGCTTCATTTTGGATGACGCACTCATCTTTATTAAAAACTATCTTGTATCCTTTGTCACAAAGCTGGTTGATGCTTATGAGATTATGTTTTAGACCTTCAACATATAAGACATCTTCAATTGAGGGAGATGGTGCTGTACCAACTTTTCCAATGCCTAAAATTTTTCCTTTGTTGTTGTCTCCATATACTACATGTCCCTTTGACTCAAGTGTTAAAGCTGAAAATTTTGTTATATCACCCGTCATGTGTTTGGAGCAGCCACTATCCAAGTACCACATGTTTGAAGTCTTTTGTTTGCTTACCTACAAAATTGAAATCAAACTTTATTAGGTACCCAATGTGCTTTGGGTCCTTGATGGTTGGTACCTTTCTTTACCCATATGAAATGACCTTTTGGAACACTAATGTTTCTAATATGACATGTATTAGGTGTATGACCATGAAGACCACAATAAGAACAAGTAGGATTAAATCTACTATTATTAACATATGTATGAGATTTATTTTGAATAATTTTCTTATTATAAAGATCATCCTTTTTCATAACTATAATCTTTTCTTGATTAGATTGACTACTCGCTTTAACAAAAATAGTTTTGTTCAAATTTGGTTTATCAAATTTTGAGTATCTAAGACCACTTTTATCATTCGAGTATCTTTGCATGTTTAGAACATTTTCCAATCCTAATTGTCCCTTTTCGTACCGTTCAATTACTCTATTTAATTGAACAATTTTGAAAGAGAGGGATTCACATTTATTGCATGCAGAATTCTGTTTTAGTTTTTCAGAATTTTTCTCCATAATATCAACTTTTTCTTGTAAACTTGAGATTTGTTTCATTTATGTTGATACTAGTTTACATAGATTTTTACATTCAATAAGTAATTCTTTTATTGCGTTTTGAGCATCATTGTATTCTATAATTAATTCATTATTAGTCTTATTATAAAGAGGAGAGTCTATATTACTAACCTCTTCATCATCTGATTGATGCGAGGCCATTAATGCAACATTGGCGCATTCTTCACTTTCTGTTTCTGAAGATGAACTTACTTCATTGTCTTCCCAAGCTATGTATGCTTTCTTGAAGTCTTTCTTTCTGTTGACATTCTTCTTAGCAAGGTTTGGGCAGTCTGCTTTAATATGTCCTTGTTTTCCGCATTCGAAGCAAGTGAAGTTATGATTTGATGTAGAATTATCTTTCTTCTTGAAGCTTTTCTTTTTGAATGTTCTATCGTTTTTAAGAAATTTACCAAATTTCTTAACAAGAAGGATAATATTTTCATCTTCATCTGAATCATTATCTTTGCTTTGTTCTCTTGATTCGGTCTTTAAAGCAATATTTTTGTTCTTCTTTTCTTGACTCTCATTTTGTTCTAGCCTTCCGAGTTCGATTTCATGCTCTTGAAGTTTTCCAAATAGTGCAGAAAGAGACATCTTGGATAGGCTTTTCTTTTCCGATATTGCTGTAACTTTTGGTTGCCATGCCCTTGTCAATGATCTTAGTACTTTTAGATTTAGTTCATCATTTGTGAAGATTTTTCCGAGTGCTGTCAAATGATTGGTTAAATGGGAGAACCTTTTCTGTAAATCTAGAATAGATTCTCCGGGCTGCATGCGAAATAACTCATATTCTTGTGATAGTGTGTTGAGTTTGGATCTTTTTACCTCAATGGTGCCTTCGTGAGTTACTTCCAACGTATCCCATATTTCTTTTGCTGTTTTACAGTGAGATATGCGGAAAAACTCATCCATTCCTAGTGCAGATTGTAATATATTCTTAGCCTTTTTATCAAACAATACTTTCCTTTTGTCATCATCTGTCCATGAGCCTTTTATCTTAACTTCTTCTTTATTATTGATAACTGTTGTTGGAATATAGGGACCGTTTTCTACTGCTTCCCATATATCATCTCCTTGTGCCTCAAGATACGCCTGCATGCGTATCTTCCAGAAATCATAGTGTTCTCCAACAAAACATGGTGGCTTGGTACTGCTACCACCATCTCTAAAAATAGGTTGTGCGGAAGCCATGAATAATTGATCGAGGAATAAGTTACCTTAACCTGCCCTGATGCCAATTGTAAGTATAGAAGTACGCCTAAGAGGGGGGGGGGGGGTGAATTAGGTGTTAGTAAATTTTCTTGTTTTTAGTGATATGGTAATCAGATTTTCTAAGTTTAAGAACAAGGCTTAATAAAAATTTCAGTACGTAAATGAACACGGTAAGATTTATCCTGGTTCCCCTTATAACCAAGGGTACGTCCAGTCCTCTTGCACACCACAAGAGATTAATCAACTACTTGTCAGAAAATGTACAATTCCCACCCTGGGATTCTTGCTACAAAACTTCTAACAATACTTCTAAGATAGCACACCACTATCTTACTTGTACAAATGATACAATAAGGTTTGTATAAATCTAAGATGTGGTATATTGATAAACAACTCAATAGTAATTCAAGTACTTGAGAAACTTTTTAGAAGGATGGTTTTTTTTTTATCTGAAGTTATGGGGTATTTATACTCCATAAAACATCCTTTCAGATTCGTGGCCATTGATCCAAAGGGTTTGATGAAAAATTACAATGTTCTAGAGGCATTCCAGATCTGAAAAATTGTAATGTTTCCAGGTGTATTCGAATACAGTATATGTGTATTCGAATACACGTCTTTGTAAGTTCAAAAAATTCAAATTTTACATCTTGTATTCGAATACACATCAGTGTAGTCGAATACAGATCAATGTATTTTTGCCTCTGACTTAACTTGTATTCGACTACATATGAGTGTAGTCGAATACACTTGGCTACTGACTTAGCATGTAGTCGACTACAGATGGGTGTAGTCGAATACACCATTTAAAGTTTTGCTTTTGATAATTGTATTCGAATACAGCATGGTGTATTCGAATACACCTATGCAAATTGTCAAAAATATGATTTTAAATGATTTGTTAATGTTGTTTTTGATTTTCGAAAACATCTTAAATGCATATGTAAATATGAATTGTTCTCATGTATTTGAACTATTGATTTGTATCATATACCTTTACATTTACTCATTTATTATTTGGATTCGGAAGCTTATTCAAGATGGATTGATCTTCTTTTTGATCCTGCTGCATTGTCCATAGTTGGTGGTCTTTGTCATCATCAAAAACATGTAGTTTACAAATGAACTTATTGGATGCACAAGAGTGGTTAAAAACCCTAATTGGACAAGATTAAGCCTAGGGAGGACTAAAATGACCTAAATGTTCATCCAATGGAACAAACACACCTATTGGATGCACAAGATTGGTTAAAAACCCTTATTGGAAAAGAATAAGCCTAGGGAGGACGAAAATGACCTAAATGTTCATCCAATGACACAAATGAACTTATTGGATGCATAGATTGGTTAAAAAATCCTAATTGGATAACAATAAGCCTTTGGAGGACGAAAATGACGTAAATGTTAATCCAATGACACAAATGAACTAATTGGATGCACCAGATTGGTTAAAAACCCTAACTGCACAAGAATAAGCCTAGGGAGGACGAGAATGACCTAAATGTTCATCCAATTACACAAATGAACTTATTGGATGCACAAGATTGGTTAAAAACCCTAATTAGACAAGAATAAGCCTAGGGAGGACGAAAATGACCTAAATGTTCATCCAATGACACAAACACACCTATTGGATGCACATGATTGGTTAAAAACCCTTATTGGAAAAGAATAAGCCTAGGGAGGACGAAAATGACCTAAATGTTCATCCAATGACACAAATGAACTTATTGGATGCACAAGATTGGTTAAAAACCCTAATTGGACAACAATAAGCCTAGGGAGGACGAGAAAATGACCTAAATGTTCATCCAATGACACAATGAACTTATTGGATGCACAAGATTGGTTAAAAACGCTAATTGCAAAAGAATAAGCCTACGGAGGACTAAAATGACCTAAATGTTCATCCAATGACACAAAACACACCTATTGGATGCACAAGATTGGTTAAAAACCCTTATTGGAAAAGAATAAGCCTAGGGAGGACGAAAATGACCTAAATGTTCATCCAATGACACAAATGAACTTATTGGATGCACAAGATTGGTTAAAACTCCTAATTGGACAACAATAAGCCTTTGGAGGACGAAAATGACCTAAATGTTCATCCAATGACACAAATGAACTAATTGGATGCACAAGATTGGTTAAAAACCCTAATTGGACAAGAATAAGCCTAGGGAGGACGAAAATGACCTAAATGTTCATCCAATTACACAAATGAACTTATTGGATGCACAAGATTGGTTAAAAACCCTAATTGGACAAGAATAAGCCTAGGGAGGACGAAAATGACCTAAATGTTCATCCAATGACACAAACACACTTATTGGATGCACAAGATTGGTTAAAAACCCTTATTGGAAAAGAATAAGCCTAGGGAGGACGAAAATGACCTAAATGTTCATCCAATGACACAAATGAACTTATTGGATGCACAAGATTGGTTAAAAACCCTAATTGGACAAAGAATAAGCCTTTGGAGGACGAAAATGACCTAAATGTTCATCCAATGACACAAATGAACTTATTGGATGCACAAGATTGGTTAAAAACCCTAATTGGAAAAGAATAAGCCTAGGGAGGACGAAAATGACCTAAATGTTCATCCAATTACACAAATGAACTTATTGGATGCACAAGATTGGTTAAAAACCCTAATTGGACAAGAATAAGCCTAGGGAGGACGAAAATGACCTAAATGTTCATCCAATGACACAAACACACCTATTGGATGCACAAGATTGGTTAAAAACCCTAATTGCACAAGAATAAGTATAGGGAGGACGAAAATGACCTAAATGTTCATCCAATGACACACAAAAACACACCTTATTGGATGCACAAGATTGGTTAAAAACCCTTATTGGAAAAGAATAAGCCTAGGGAGGACGAAAATGACCTAAATGTTCATCCAATTACACAAATGAACTTATTGGATGCACAAGATTGGTTAAAAACCCTAATTGAAAAGAATAAGCCTAGGACGAGGACGAAAATGACCTAAATGTTCATCCAATTACACAAATGAACTTATTGGATGCACAAGATTGGTTAAAAACCCTAATTGGACAAGAATAAGCCTAGGGAGGACGAAAATGACCTAAATGTTCATCCAATGACACCAAATGAACTTATTGGATGCACAAGATTGGTTAAAAACCCTAATTGGCACAAGAATAAGCCTAGGGAGGACGAAAATGACCTAAATGTTCATCCAATTACACAAATGAACTTATTGGATGCACAAGATTGGTTAAAAACCCTAATTGGACAAGAATAAGCCTAGGGAGGACGAAAATGACCTAAATGTTCATCCAATGACACAAAACACACCTATTGGATGCACAAGATTGGTTAAAAACCCTTATTGGAAAAGAATAAGCCTAGGGAGGACGAAAATGACCTAAATGTTCATCCAATGACACAAATGAAACTTATTGGATGCACAAGATTGGTTAAAACCCTAATTGGACAAGAATAAGCCTAGGGGAGGACGAAAATGACCTAAATGTTCATCCAATGACACAAATGAACTTATGGATGCACAAGATTGGTTAAAAACCCTAATTGGACAAGAATAAGCCTAGGGAGGACGAAAATGACCTAAATGTTCATCCAATGACACACAAATGAACTTATTGGATGCACAAGATTGGTTAAAAACCCTAATTGGACAAGAATAAGCCTAGGGAGGACGAAAATGACCTAAATGTTCATCCAATTACACAAATGAACTTATTGGATGCACAAGATTGGTTAAAAACCCTAATTGGACAAGAATAAGCCTAGGGAGGACGAAAATGACCTAAATGTTCATCCAATTACACAAATGAACTTATTGGAATGAACTTATTGGATGCACAAGATTGGTTAAAAACCCTAATTGGACAAGAATAAGCCTAGGGAGGACGAAAATGACCTAAATGTTCATCCAATGACAGAACAAATGAACCTATTGGATGCACAAGATTGGGTTAAAAACCCTTATTGGAAAAGAATAAGCCTAGGGAGGACGAAAATGACCTAAATGTTCATCCAATGACACAAATGAACTTATTGGATGCACAAGATTGGTTAAAAACCCTAATTGGACAAGAATAAGCCTAGGGAGGACGAAAATGACCTAAATGTTCATCCAATTACACAAATGAACTTATTGGATGCACAAGATTGGTTAAAAAACCCTAACTGCACAAGAATAAGCCTAGGGAGGACGAAAATGACCTAAATGTTCATCCAATTACACAAATGAACTTATTGGATGCACAAGATTGGTTAAAAACCCTAATTGGACAAGAATAAGCCTAGGGAGGACGAAAATGACCTAAATGTTCATCCAATGACACAAACACACCTATTGGATGCACAAGATTGGTTAAAAACCCTTATTGGAAAAGAATAAGCCTAGGGAGGACGAAAATGACCTAAATGTTCATCCAATGACACAAATGAACTTATTGGATGCACAAGATTGGTTAAAAACCCTAATTGGACAACAATAAGCCTTTGGAGCACTACGCCAAAAATGACATTTAACAGCGCCCATTTTACAGCGCTTGCTAAACACAAGCGCTGTTGTAATTATATTTTAAAAATAACGGAACCTTTTACAATGCTTTTGATGACAAGCGCTGTAAAACAAGCGCTGTAGTAGGTCATATAACGTTTGCGCATCACGTTATAAGGCTTTTACATCGCCTGTCAAAAAAGCGATGTAAACGGAAGCGCTTTCGCGTATCAGTTACATTGCTTTTTTCACAAGCTGCTGTAAACACATGCGCTTCCAAATATTTGAACTACCTAATACAACGCTTTTTTCACAAGCGCTGTAAAATACATGCGCTTTCATTGAATTTAACTACCTATTACAGCGCTTTTTTCACAAGCGCTGTAAAATACATGTGCTTTCATTGAATTTAACTAACTATTACAACGCTTTTTTCACAAGCGCTGTAAACTGCATCTTTCAAATAATTATATACGTTGGAAACCCTCATATCCTCTACATCTTTCAAATAATTATATACGTTGGGAACCCTAATATCCTCTACGTACTGTGCGGCCATCTACGTTGTCTCAGGTATTTTTTACACATGATCTGTTATGTTTTGTTATATATATATATTAAATCTACTAAAAATTGTTATATATATATATTAAATCTCTTTTACACATGATCTGTTATGTTTTGAAATTGTCAAAAATTGTCAAAAACTCATACCACATGATCTGTTCTGTTTTGAAATTGTTAGTTGATATTGGTTTCTTTTTGAAACTTGTTGATATGTTTTGAAAGCTTATTATTTTTGTTACTGCATTTATATAGGTGGTATAATATGGATAGGAAATGGATTTCAGCCAATCAATTGTCAAAAGAGTATGAAATTGGAGTGAAGGAGTTTGTTGAGTTTGCAGTGAAGAATGCAAAAGATCCAAATAGAGTAGTTTGTCCTTGTTTAAAATGTTGTTTTGGAAAATGTGTTAGAGAAGATGAATTAGAAGGACATCTAGTATGTAATGGAATTGATCAAAGCTACACATGTTGGATAAGACATGGTGCGAAAAAAAAAAGGAAACATTAATTTTGAGAATAGTTCCACATATGCTTCAACTGACTTCGATACAGATACATATGAGCCGGACCGAGTTGATGAGATTGCAAAAGCAGTTGAAGAGATCTTCGAGATTGTCCTAAAATGTTTGAAAGTTTGTTGAGTGATGCAGAGAAAGAATTATATAATGGTTGTACTAAATTCACAAGACTGTCAGAGATATTAAAGTTGTACAACTTAAAAGCGAGTAATGGATGGTCTGATAAAAGCTTTACAGAATTATTAACACTCATAAAAGATATGTTGCCAGATGATAATGAACTTCCCAGTCGAACCTACGAGGCTAAACGGATTTTGTGTTCTATTGGAATGAGTTACGAAAGGATTCATGTGTGTCCTAATGATTGCATTTTATTTCGAAACGAATATGAACTACTTAAGGCGTGTCCGAAATGCAATGTCTCTCGATATAAGAAGAAAAGAATCTACTCTAGCAAAAGTCGTGTGGTATTTTCCTATAATACCAAGATTTAGGCGCATGTATCGCAGTGAAGAAGATTCAAAACACTTGACATGGCATGCAGATGAAAGAATTAGAGATGGAATGTTTCGACACCCTGCAGATTCCCCCACAATGGGCAAAAATTGATCACGAGTATCCTGAATTCGGGATAGAGTCAAGAAATCTAAGACTTGCACTTTCTACTGATGGAATGAATCCACATGGTCTTCAAAGCATCTCACATAGCACGTGGTTTGTGATTTTGGTAATATATAACCTACCTCCATGGTTATGTATGAAGCGTAAGTTTATGATGTTGTCTCTGTTAATTTCTGGACCCAAACAACCGGGGAATCATATCGACGTATACTTGACTCCTTTAATTGAAGATTTAAAAATTATGTGGGAGACAGGTGTGCAAGTTTATGATGGGTATAGGAAAGAGTGTTTCAATTTGAGGGCTATGTTGTTCGGCACAATTAATGATTTTCCAGCATATGGTAATTTATCAGGATATAGCATTAAAGGTCAGTGTGCATGTCCTATATGTGAAGAGAGTACAAATTGGATGCGGTTGAAACATTGTAAGAAGAATGTGTTTCTTGGACATCGTAGATTTTTACCTTATAGTCATCAGTATCGTGGGTGGAGAAATGCATTCAATGGAAAATCAGAGGAAGGTAAGGCTCCTTTAGCACCGACTGGATATCAAACACTTGAAAAAGTACAAGGTTTGACCAATAAATTTGGCAAACCTTTTGCGGGAGAGCTGGTGAAAACTGGGTGGAAGAAAAAGTCAATTTTCTTTGAATTGCCATATTGGAAGTCATTGTATGTAAGACATTTCCTTGATGTGATGCATATTGAAAAAAATGTATTTGAAAGTGTTATTGGTACGTTACTCAATGTTCCAGGAAAATCTAAAGATGGCGTCAACGCAAGATTGGACTTGGACGATATGGGAATAAGAAATGAACTGGCTCCAGTAAAGAAAGGAAATCACACATATCTACCTCCAGCCGCTCATACCCTATCTAGAAAGGAAAAAATTGTTTTATGTAAATTTCTACACGAAGTTAAAGTTCCAGAAGGATACTCTTCGAACATTAAAAATTTGGTTTGTATGAAAGACCTCAACTTAAAAGGTTTGAAGACCCATGATTGTCAAATTATAATGGAGCATTTGCTACCAATAGGTATACGTTCCATTTTACCTGAAAAAGTTCGACTAGCCTTAACTAGATTATGTTTCTTCTTCAGGGAAATTTGTAGTAAAGTGATCGACCCTCAGAAATTACCGACATTGCAGAGGGAAATTGTTGTTACTTTGTGTGAGCTTGAAATGTATTTCCCACCATCGTTTTTTGATATAATGGTTCACCTTACTGTTCATATGGTTAAGGAGACACAACTTTGTGGGCCAGCTTATATGAGATGGATGTATCCGATAGAACGATATATGAAAATATTAAAAGGGTACGTAAAAAGTAGAAGTCGACCAGAAGGTTGTATTGCTGAACGATACATTGTTGAAGAGGCTGTTGAATTTTGTACTGAATATCTGTCCAATGTTGAATCCATAGGGCTTCCCATGTCTCGTCATTCCGGAAGACTATCAGGAGAAGGGATAACTGGAAGGAGACTACTGACTATATCAAGGACAAAATGGGAGCAGGCACAATTGTATGTTCTGCACAATGATGATGAGGTTCAACCGTATGTTACAATACACATTGATCAGTTATCTCGTTTGAACATGAATAGGAATCAAAATTGGATAACTCGAGAGCACAATCGAAGTTTTGTAACATGGTTAAAAAATCACATAATGTCAAAATTTGATATAGACCCCGGATCAATTTCAAATAGATTGAGGTGGCTAGCAAATGGTCCGAGCTTACATGTCTTTTCTTACACTGGTTATGTTATTAACGGCTACACATTTTATACCAAAGAACAAGATGATCAGACCACTATGCAAAATAGTGGAGTCACTCTCGTAGCTGAAGCGATGCATGTCTCAAGTGCAAAAGACAAAAACCCAATATATGCAAATCTATCATATTTTGGGGTTATCGAGCGCATATGGGAGTTAGACTACACAATGTTTTGTGTTCCCATATTTGGTTGCAAGTGGGTCGATAATAATAATGGCGTTCGGATTGATGAGTCAGGATTCTTGCTTGTCAATTTTAATAGGGTGGGATACAAAGACGAGCCTTTTATTTTAGCGTCGCAAGCTCAACAAGCGTTTTATGTCACTGATCCTTCTAATGATAAATGGTCTGTTGTCCTATCGACCAATAAAATAAGTGATGATAACAATAATGATGAAGATGTTGGTAATGATCTTTTATTTGCAACATCACAACAACCACATGAAATTGATTCAACTGATGATGGTTTATATCTTAGAGATGATCATGATGAGGGAATTTGGATTAATCCATCGTTTCGTATTGTAAATAGACAAACAAATGTGAATGTCACCAGGAAAAGAAGAAGGGCATCTTAATGTATATGTTTAATTGTTTTATATAAGTTATGCATGTAATCTGAACTGTGTTAATGTAAATATGCATGTAGTCTGAATTGAGTGTTTTATACTAAGTTCTGATTAATTTATTTTCTGATTAATTTATTTGCTGCTTATATTTAGCTTGATTTGAG
Organism: Cicer echinospermum; assembly: GCA_002896215.2. Lineage (NCBI taxonomy): Eukaryota > Viridiplantae > Streptophyta > Magnoliopsida > Fabales > Fabaceae > Cicer > Cicer echinospermum. The sequence goes on along the minus strand of PGTU02012738.1, from coordinate 24,219 downwards.
TGTTTTATGCGAAGTTCATGTAACAATGAGTGTTTTATATTTAGCTTGATTTACATGAACTGAACTGAATATAAATTAGTAATTTACATGAACTGAACTGAATATAAATTAGTAATTTACATGAACTGAACTGAACTGAATAGAGAGATTCTCTTTTGCTCAGTGCATATATATATAGATTCTTTAGAAGTTCTCATTTCTAATAATTCATCATCACCTAAAGTATTATGATAAAGACAATGATAACAATATTTTTAATCCAATAAACAATGATAACAATGTTTTTAATGTCATCCCAACCCAAATAAACCAAACACAAAAATAAAATAAAGAGACATTTTACAGCGCTTATATTAAAAAGCGCTGTAAAAGATCCTTATAAAAATAAAATAATGAATGTTTTATACCTTTTACAGCGCTTTTCACACAAAGCACTGTAAATGACTCTTTTGAAAATAAGTAAAAAAGACATTTTACAGCGCTTATTTGACAAAGCGCTGTAAAAAAGCTTTAAAAATAATATTCATCAGACACCTAATTTCTTCAAACACCTTGTACGCATCATGGGAATCCAAAAAACATCAGACACAAACCCATTTCTTCAAACACCTTGTACGCATCATGGGAATCCCCAAAAACACATTGTTAACAAAAACATCAGACACAAACCCATTTTTTCGCAACATGTCAATGATCCTGAATACCAAGTTTCGATTTAAGAAGGAAAGAGAATGTAAAGAGATAAAAAGGGTGTTGAGGTGGAGATTGAATTGTGAAATAGTAAGCTTTGATGTTTGTGAAGAAGATGCAGAAAAGGAGAAGAGATTTTGGTGGTGACCAGTTATGTGGGTTTTGCATGCATGTTGAGCTTGTTTAAAAAATAACATAACATAACAAAACACAAAAACAATAAGGCCTTTTACAGCGCTCATGTGTAAAAGCGCTGTAAAAGAGTCTTTTAAAATTAACATAAAGAGACATTTTAGAGCGCTTATGTGTAAAAGCGCTGTAAAAGGCTTTAAAAAACATTCATATAACATAATAACACACGGAGGTCTTTTACAGCGCTTATTGGGAAAAGCGCTGTAAAAGAGCCTTTTAAAATTAACATAAAGAGACATTTTAGAGCGCTTATGTGTAAAAGCGCTATAAAAGGCTTTAAAAAACATTCATATAACATAATAACACACGGAGGTCTTTTATAGCGCTTATTGGGAAAAACGCTGTAAAAGAGCCTTTTAAAATTAACATAAAGAGACATTTTAGAGCGCTTATGTGTAAAAGCGCTGTAAAAGGCATTCATATAACATAATAACACACGGAGGTCTTTTACAGCGCTTTTTGGGAAAAGCGTTGTAAAAGAGCCTTTTAAAAATTTAACTAAAGAAGCCTTTTAGAGCGCTTTGCAAAAGAAGCGCTGTAAAAGGCTTATAAAAAGCGCTGTAAAAGGGTTACGTATATATAACAGTTACCTCTTCAGTTTCCTCTTCATTACGTAAACTGTTGGACTTTAGTCCTTTGAATCCTAATTTTGACATAATTAACAAACATACAATGTCCATACATCATATGATAAATCTAATATTTGAATTGATCAAGATTTCAGGAACAACAATCCAATCCTACACACTTGGAACATATTGCTTGGAACACAAGAAATCAACAAAAGTTGATTTTTGACTAAGTAAATCGATTGGGAAATCGATTTCATAACAAGGGTGTAAGGAAACACAACTGTTTGTGATGATATAATCGATTGCGCAATCGACTGACTAAATTAGAAATGAAAACTGCACAAGTCAGTGGCACCCTGTTTTACAGGCTAATCGATTGACAAATCGATTATACATTTCACAAAGTAAACCTGATTGAAATAAATCGATTGTACAAGTCACAGTGACACTCCAGTTTTGAGGGTAATTGATTGGCAAATCGATCGCTTAAATACTATTTGCAAAATAACTTTCCCTGTGACAAACACAATCGATTGGACAATCTATTGTGTGAAATTTCAATCAAGTTAAGTTTGGTTGCAATCGATTGGGAAATCGATTGAACTAAACACCAGGTAAGAACTTTTCAGGCAAATACATACAAATCGATTGGCACGTCGATTAACATCAAAATAGCTGAGTCACTGACTTAAACACAATCGATTGGCAAATCGATTGAAAGAACTTTTTGAAATCTCAGTGAACTCTGAGCTTGTGGCCAAATCGATTATGAGTATTTGTTAATCGATTATGAAGACTTAATAAATCGATTACGAAATCGATTGGTATGTGTTTAACTTTGAACATAACATCTGCAATCGATTACGAAATCGATGCATATAAGTCTTAACATAATCACTGAAAAATGTTGTTTAAAGAATCGATTGGTAAATCGATTGGCTTATATAGTTTCAAGATTCAAGAAAAACAAGACACGCGATAATCGATTGGCAAATCGATTAGACCGGTTTTATTACTTTAAGAAATCGATTGGCAAATCGATTGATTAAGATGTCTTTCGGAAACTATATAAACTGTCTTCAATCATTCTTTCCAAAACAATCTGATAAACACTTTGAATATTCTTGATATACAAAAGAACTCTCAATAACACTTGGTTAACACACTGAGATTACTTTTTCAGATCACAGCCAAAGAGATTATCAACAATCAATAAGAGAGCTGGAAAAGTGATCTTGAAAGACAAGGTTCTCATGAACAATCCTTGAATATCCAGAATCGTGAGAAGTCACATTGACCAAGATTGAAGACTTCTTTTTGTTCTTCCTTTATTCAGTTTGTAATAATACTTTGAAAAGAAACGAAAGCGAGAAAAGCCAGCTTGAAACTGGTGGCTACTTTCATGGGTGAGAGTGCTCAACAAGAAAGAGTCGTACTTTGATTCTGTGTTAGATTGCTGAGTGTCTACAAGGATCAGAGGGTGATCAATAGGAAAGAGATCATTAAGATAGATAGGTTTCGGGGATGAAACTGGACAATCTGTAATTGATTCTTTCTATTGGAGAAGAAAATCTGAAATCCGATTGGATTGTCAGGACTGAATGTAGGTTGTCACGTTGACAACTGAACCAGGATAAATTCTTGGTGCAATCTTCTCTAACCCTTAACTCCTTTAATTTTCTATCTTGCAATATCTGTATATGTGATTAATATTAGATGCATGTTAAACATATTCTGTGTTAGGTAATATTGTTTAAACTAATAATTTGACTTGCATGCATCTTGGTTAATCTCTTATCCATCTACTTGCAATTTCTAATCTTGTATGCCGCAATTTAATTCCGCTGTGTGTATGAAATTGATTTAATTTCTTAAAGAACTGATACATTCCAATTATTTCGAGGTCATACCAACCAACAATTGGCCTCAGAGCCTAACTTTTCGAGAGGTAACACTCATAAAAGGAATATGGCCTCAAACGATTTTCTGGGAGAAGGCGCATCGTTAGCAAGACCTCCAGCATTCAATGGAACAGCTTATATGTACTGGAAGCACAGGATGCTGATATTCTTGGAAGCCAGTGGCATAGAAATCCTTGACGCTGTTGAAAACGGTCCATACATTCCCAAGATTGCAGGAACAAATGACTCAATGATTCTCAAGCCTAGAGCCGACTGGTCTGACGACGACAAAAAGAAGGTAGGTTATAATGCTAAGGCTAAGAACATTATAACATCTGCTCTATGTGCAGAAGAATTCTTTAGGGTATCAAACTGCAAGTCAGCAAAAGAGATGTGGGACATTCTTCAAGAAACACATGAAGGAACCACAGATGTGAAAAGAGCTCACGTAAATACACTTATGCACGAATACGAATTATTCAGCATGAAAAAGGACGAATCCATCAGCGATCTGCAAACCAGATTCACACACATTGTGAACAATCTTCACGCATTGGGAAAGCAAGTGGACAACGAACAGTAGATTGGAAAAATTATGAGGTGTCTAACCAGAGAATGGCAGCCCAAAATAACAGCCATAGCTGAATCTAAAGATCTAGCAAAGATGACAACTGCAACATTGTTTGGAAAACTAAGGGAACATGAAATGGAACTGCATCGGCTGGACGAATCAGAAATGGAAAGCCGGAAAAAGAAAGGATTATCCTTGAAGGTTCAAGCCCATCAATCGAAAACTGAATCAGATAGCTGCTCAGATCAATCCAGTAGTGAATCTGAAGAACCTGAAATCGGGTTGCTTGTCAAGAAATTTAAGAAGTTTTTGAAGAAGAAAGACAACAAATTCAGAAAGCCATCTAGCTCCAAGACTAGTGACAACAAGACAATCACATGCTATGAATGTGGTAAGACTGGTCACATAAAGTCAGAATGCTACAAATTGCAGAACAAGAATAGAGCTACAAAACCAAAAGGCAAGGAACCAATCACCAAAACCAGAAAAACGTATATTGCATGGAATGATAACGATGAATCCTCTGCCTCTTCGGATGAAGAAGAAGTCAATTTGTGTCTCATGGCAAATACAGATTCATAATCAGAAAATGAGGTTAGTTCACAATCTAATCCAACATATGATGAGCTACAAGAAGCTTTCAATGAACTGCATGATGATTATGTGAATTCCATAAAACAGTTGTTAAGCACAAAGAAAATGCTTGAACAAATGAATATTGAACATAAAGAAATTGAGAATTTATGTGAACAATTGAAAAAGGATTCACATGAAAAATCTGCAAAGTGCATTGAACTTGAGAATACTGTTGCATCATTAAAATCTGATTTATTGAAGTTTGCTAATAGTAAAGATAAACTGAATGTCATACTTAGCAATCAAAGACATGTTCATGAAAAATCTGGTTTAGGATATACACCAAATATGCATGTTAAAAGAAATAAAAACAAATATGGTATTGGTTATATGCAAACCAGAAATGTCAAACATGGTCAAAAATCTGCTATTGCTAAGAGTATGTATGACATCTTTACTAAACCAAACAAACATTCATCCTTTGATGGCAAATGTCATTTCTGTTGCAGAAAGGGACATTTTGTGTCAAATTGCAAATTTAAAAAATTAGCCAATAAAGGATGGAAGCAAGTTTGGATAGCAAAGAAATCTGTGTTTGACACTAACCATCCAGGACCAAATTTAAATTGGGGACCTAAAACAAAATTCTGATTTTGTATTGCAGGTGTGCTTGACATCCACGAAACATTCCTGGTATTTAGATAGCGGATGCTCAAAGCACATGACTAGTGACAAATCCAAATTCTTGTCCTTAACATTAAAGGAAGGAGGCTTTGTCAAATATGGTGACAACAATAGAGGAAAGATCATTGGAATTGGTGATGTAGGCAATGAATCAACTGCAATAATCAAAAATGTGTTATATGTTGAAGGATTAAAACACAACTTACTGAGTATAAGCCAGCTATGTGACAAAGGTTTTCAAGTAAGTTTTTCATCACATTCTTGCATTATTGAGCATAAAGATGACAAACACATAAAGCTAGTTGGGGACAGAATTAACAACATTTACATGTTGGATTTCAATTCTGTACCAAGTGTTATATGCTGCTTGTTATCCAATTCAGATGAAACATGGCTTTGGCATAAAAGAATTGCTCACATACACATAAATCATTTGAATAAACTTGTTAGCAAACAGTTAGTCTTAGGTCTACATTGGGGCTGTTGTTCGTCAAAATGTCCCAATAACAATAGACAACTGGAGAGATAAGGCGTTGAAGGATGCCAAAGATATCATCTGGAATGACATTCAAGTAAATATTTTGATCTACTCTTTTGTCATTTATAATTTTTTTTTCTGTAAAATACATTACTTATAATTGTTTTCATTGCAGACAACTTTTGTTCTTGATGAGGAACGAAAGTCGTATCTTTTGAGAGTTGCTGGGAAGATCCATCGTGGATTTAGATCCCATCTCTCAAATTTCTATCTAAAAGATAGAGAAGGAAACACAAATGCTGAACCTCCAAAAATATATCAACATTATATATCAAAGGATGAATGGAGAGCATTTGTTTCCAAACGTTCTGACCCGGCGTTTGTCGTAAGTGATTAATTTATTAGCATTTGTGTTTTATTATTCATATTCGTAGCGTATTTTAACTTTTTACACAATTGCTATTTTTTTTTATATAGAATATTAGTAAGGCAAATCGCGAACGGGCAAGCAACCCAAAACACCCATACAAGAAATCACGTATGGGATATGCACGCCTTGAACAACAAATTGTAAGTAATTAAACATCACGTTTATATAATGAAGTAATTTGTATTATAAACTATAGTTTGTAACTAATTTGTATTATTTTGTTTATGATTTTAACGAATAGAGAAAAGACACCCAAGCCGATCAACCCTTGGGTCGTCATATATTGTGGAAGGAAGCGCGTGTTAATAAAGATGGAGTGGTTGATAATGAAAATGTCAAAAAAGTTGTAGAACTTTGTGTAAGTATATTATCACTTTAATATTTTTTAATATTGTATTTTAAAAATGCTTTTGAACTTATCTTTTTAATGTTACATGTATTTTAGGAAATTATTGAACAAAGTTCTGAAACTCAAGAGGGCAACAAGGATACTTGCAGGGACATTCTTGAGAAAGTGTTTAATGTCCCTGAGTATTCCAGTCGAGTTAGGGGGAAAGGATTTGGCGTAACTCCCAAAAGCTTTTTTCCTCAAGAGAAGCGCCAAAAACCTTCCAACGAGGAAGTATTAGAGAAGCTCAGAATCCTATCAGAGCAAGTGGCACTCTTGGTGAATACGAATAAAGACAAGCAACTTTCTGGTTCAGCTCCAACCTGAAATACAAATGGAGAGTGAAACCGGGAGTTGCAACGTCGGTTTGAAAAGTATTCCCGAGGTAATTAATTACTTACTACTTACTTTCTTATGTAATTACTTATGTATTAAACAAACTTATATATTAACTGTACTTATGTTTTAACTATTGATGTAGGGTGTCACTACATGTGTCATATACTTGTCCTCGCCTACTCAACGGAAGGTGGGAAAAGGAATATTGTCCAATACTTCGGGAGAAGTATTGCACAATATTCCGATCCTCGCGGGCCATGTAAAAGTATCGCCTACTGTTGCTTTCGAACCAACTGCATCGTTGCCCATACCGGACAACGATGGAGATATGCAGTTCTTAAGCGACGCTATTGGTAGTTACGTGGCATGACCCACAAACCTTGTTGCCCTCCAAAAAAAGATTCCCATAGACAAATCAGTTACATCTCCCGAAAAGGTTTGTCACATTTATTGCCTAAGATTTGTCATTTTTTCAGATTCAATAAACTAACATTTTACCTCATTTTTGTAGGTCCAAATAAATAAACCACCCCTACAGCCAAAAAAAGGCAGCAAACCTCAAAAATTGGAGGTTAATAGGGTTGCCAAACTACAAGGCTGGAGGGTAATAAAGCTGCCAAACTTGCAGCAACAAAAAATATGGATCGGGGAAAATCGGTCGCTGCTGCTGCTGCTCCTAATAAAAGTCAGCCACGCCTTGGTAAATACGGGGCGTGTCTTGACATCCAAATAAAAAGGAACATGGGCAGCAGCAACGATTCGCCCATCGTACACATGAATAAAGACATATTTAGAGATGAGTATGTTGAATACCTCGAAAATGAGCACATGTACGAACTTCTCGAACATAAGGAGCTGAGTGCTACTGTAATCAGCTTGTACATAAGGTAAAAAATACTTTTAATTGCATTTATTTGTAATTAATTAAATGTATTGGTAATTAATCTAGTTTAAAATTTTCATTGAAGGTTTTTGTACGAGAAGGTCGTGTGCACGAGGAAATTGTCAAATAAATACTCATTCTTGTCTCCGCATCAAATGTTGATGTGGAAACTCGATCCAGACAATGTAAAAAAATACATTGTAGATATGTTTTTAGGAAATATAGAAAGTGATAAATTGTTCTTGGCACCATATAATTCAGGGTACGTAATTTTATCTTTTTTAATTGATGATAATTTAATTTATTAGTTGTGTATAAAAAAAATTGCTTAACCAATTTTTTGTTGTTGTAGGGCACATTGGGTGCTATTTGCAATCAATGCGGTCTGTAAGACCCGTAATTTTAAAGTACCATTTATGTATTTTTGGTGTATTTTGGATTTTGGCTCGGAGGCTTTTAAGCCAAAGTTAATAATATTTTGGAGTTTTATAATCAAAAAGATATTTTAATGCCAATTAAAATTTCTCGTCGATAAATAAATTGAATTTAACTGCGTTGAATCCTTTACGGAGAATTTAATGTGTTTCGGGTGAAACGGTAATTTAACAAATATCTAGATTTTGAGATATTTGTTAAGTTATATTTATTATATCTATATATGTTTGGTTGGGGGGAAAAAGAAAGGAAAACTAGAAGGAAGGAAAAGGAAAAGAAAATAGTATAAAAGGAAGGAAGGAAAAAGGAAGAAAGGAAAAAGAAAGGAAAGAAAAAGAAAGGAAGGGAAAATTGAAAATCCATCGTCTTCTTCCTCTCCCGCGGCCAAATTTCTCTCTTTTTTTCCATTTTTCATTTTCGTCGATTTCTTTTCTTCAAAACTAGTAACCCAAGGTTGGGGGAGAGTTAGATCAAGGTTTTCGCAACTCCACTCTTCCTCTTTGATTCGAAAACGAAGAAAAACGGTTTTTGAGATCCAAACACAAACCCCTCCGTTTCTTCTAGATCCAAACCTCATTTCTCGAAGAGATAGAAGGGAAAGTTGCTCACCACCACGCTACGGTGCTAGTGAACTAATTTGGAAGCGGCGTTGCGAGCGGAGATTTTACCAGAATTACTCGCGGTACCGGAAACGCACGTTAAAGCTAACGTTGAGGTAAGGGCTCCTTCCAAACTTCTAGTTTGCATTAGGGACTTATCTGTGGTTGTGCGGGAAAGAATTTGTTAGGGTTTAATGTATCGATTTGGGGAAAAGCGAAACTAATGCGTTATGGGTAAAGCCTTAGAGTTAGGTTTTGTTTTTGTTGATGAGTGTTTTGTGGTAAATGAATTTCTAATGTCATTGTGTATGATTATGAGTAAATGAAATTTGATGTATCTGGGTGTTATGTTGGCTTTGATTTGTGTTCGTTGTATTTGACGTGTCCGTACTTGATGTTTGTTAATTGGTGTGGTTGTTGTGAATTATGGTTTGAATGTGAGAGTATGATTGAGTTTGTTTCTGTGGAATTGAAAAACCATTAAAGTAAACGACTATTAAAAATGGGGAACCTTTTAATACCTCGGTTTACTTAATGTGCTTTTGAGGAAAAGGTTTAAGTTAACTGGGCGTTGAGGATGGGGAATCCCTTAATGTCCCGGTTACTTAACGATCGTTTTTGAAAATCGTTCCGGTAAATGAGTGTTAAGAATGGGGAATCTCTTAATGACTCGTTTACTGAATATTTTGTGTGAAAATCGTTTAAGTCAAAAGTATATTAAGAATGGGGAATCTCTTGATATGTCTGTTTGCTTAACGTTTTGTTTTGAAAATCATTAAGATAAATCAGTATTAAGAATGGGGAATCTCTTAATGACTTATTTATTTAATGTCGTTTTGAAAATCGTGCAGACCCGTGATAGGTGGCACCTCGATAAACGGTACGGGCCCGTGATAGGCAGTACGTTTATGGTTTTCGCTTTTTTGTAAATTGTGCAGACCCGTGATAGGTGGCACCTTGGTAAATAGTACTTTGGCCTGTGATAGGCGGTACATTTATAATTTACGTTATTTTAGTAAGCCGTGCAGACCCGTGATAGGTGGCACCTCGGTAAACGATACGGGCCCGTGATAGGCAGTACGTTTATGGTTTACGCTTTTTAATATCTGCATTTGCTTAACGTCTGTTGTGAATGAAGTCGGTATATGTCCATGCATTTTCATCCTTTTTGTAAATCGTGCAGACCCGTAATAGGTGGCACCTTGATAAATAGTACTTTGGCATGTGATAGGCGGTACATTTATGATTTACGTTTTTGAAAACCGTGCAGACCCGTGATAGGTGGCACCTCGATAAACGGTACGGGCCCGTGATAGGCAGTACGTTTATGGTTTTCGCTTTTCTGTAAATTGTGCAGACCCGTGATAGGTGGCACCTTGGTAAATAGTACTTTTGGCCTGTGATAGGCGGTACATTTACAATTTACGTTATTTTAGTAAGCCGTGCAGACCCGTGATAGGTGGCACCTCGGTAAACGATACGGGCCCGTGATAGGCAGTACGTTTATGGTTTACGCTTTTTAGTAAATCGTGCAGACCCGTGATAGGTGGCACCTTGGTAATTGGTACTTTGGCCCTTCGAGGAGGGTTTTGGTTTGGAATTCTGAGTCCATGCATTTTTGCATATACGCATTGCATTAGGGTGCTTGGCACGCGAGTCGTATTGGATTTGAGTTTATAATTGAGTGATTGAATTTTGATTTATCGTGGTAATTGCGTTGAAAATGCTAAGTGTTATGTGTTAGTTATTGTGTGTAAGTATGATGGTTATCGAGATCCCAATTGCCGTGGTAATCGCGTAGGAATTGCTAAGTGTTAGGTTGTGAACTTGATTAGAAATGACTTGAGTTAATGCATGAATTTTTTGGAAAAACGATCAGGGAAATCGATTTCCCAATCGATTGGATGAGTTGCAGGAAGTTCACCATTTTAACCTAATCGATTTGCCAATCGATTGTATAAATATATCTTACAAAACCTTTTAAGAAATCGATTTGGAAATCGATTGGCAGAGAGGCAGGAACTCCGCAAAACTGCCGAAATCGATTTGGCAACACAGGGACTCATCAGAACTGACAAAATCGACTTAGAAATCGATTTGGTCATGCAAAAACTCAGCAGAACTGACCAAATCGATTTGGCAATCGATTGGCTCAGCAAAAGTCCTCATTTTGAGTTAGATAATCGATTGCTCAATTGATTTATCAATGCTTTGGTCAGTTATGTATTACTTGATGGTTGGAGAACTTCATTTTGAGTTCATTGTTAATTGGCAAGCATTATATGAACTTTTAGCATATGGAAAATCCTGTTAAGGTGCATGCTTAGTTGAAAAGTTGTTTTGAGCATGTAAAAACTTAATTGCTATGTGTTAACTGTTATTTTCTGGTTGGTGACCCTTTACAATTATTGTGGAAATCTGGGCTTTGCCCTCGGATGAGAGTCAGGACGGTCTTATCGGTTCGTACCCTACGGACGGGAATGGAGATGGGAACGTTTGACTGCAGTCACGTTAGGAGGATCTCACGGGGTGCGTGGAGATACTCAGAGTGTATAGCTTTTTGGTAGGATGATCAGATTAGGATGATGTATAGGGACTAGGTGTCCTTCTGTTTGGATTGGAGTATTTTTAGTTTGGGAAAACTGTATTTATACTATCATTGTCAGTTCGACTTCTTATGTGAATGGGTTCCATGTACCATTTATGGTTATGTAAATGTTTTGGATTTATAATTGGAGAAATCTTTCCGCTGCTTGTAAATTTTAATGACTCAGTTATTTATCCAAAGGCATTTCTTTATCTATTTCTCTGTTTTAGTTTAATTACTTTTGAAAAAAAAAATATACCCTCGCTTTGAAAAACGGGGTGTTACACGGTCTCTGCTGAAGTTATATACTATTTGGATCCCGTGCACGGCAATTACTGCAATCACCCCGAAATAAAGACTATGCTCGACACGTAAGTAATATTCATTTATTTCTTACATATATATATATATATATATAATATATATATATATATATATATAATGTGTTTGTTCATGCTCTAATAATCACATTTATTCATTCGATAGTGCCTTAAAAGTTTATCGAGCTCAAAGAGGTGCTAAAGTGTCGAAGCAGAAGTCTAATAACATTACATGGATCCCAATAAAGTGCCCTCGTCAAACAAATAACATCGACTGTGGTACTACGTATTGAGATTCATGAAGGAGATTGTTGAGAAGAATAAAACTATTATCCAGAAACGGTACGGTATTTGCATTATATGATTTTCATATATAAATTATCTATATATTTGATACTAACTTAATATAATATGTTCAATTTTTATATTGCAGTACTTTGACAATTCCAGTCAATCATATTCTGAGGAAGATCTGATGGAATTAAAGGAAGACTGGTGTCAGTATGTGCTTGACATGCAAATTATTTGATTTTCTGGGAAATAGCTTGCTGTTGGGCAAGGGATCTGAATATTATATGGTAGCTAGTGCATATAATGTATAGTCAGTTAGTTATTATATGTAAATGATCATAGGACACAATATATGAACATGCATATGGATCTGAATGTAGTTTAGGTTGTAAATTAGGTTATATATATATACGTATCTGAATGTAGTTAATTAAGTTGTAAATTAGGTTGTATATATGTATATGAATTTAGTTAATTAGGTTGTAAATTACAGAGTTACAGAGTTACATATATGTTAATAACGTTACAGAGTTCTGATTTCTGTTCTACTGATTGTGTGAACTGCTTATAGTATTTGAATATGTTTTGTTCTTGTGTGAACTGATTGTGAAGTGATTTTTGATCAAAATAATTTTGGATACAAAGATAAAAGACAGCGCTTTTTAAAAAAAATGCCATAAAAAGCTAAAAAGCGCTTTTTCATTTCAAATAATTAATTTACAGCGTTTAAAAAAAGAAAACACACCCATAATGTTGTTGTAAATCGCTTTAATGGTGCACATTTTACAGCGCTTTCGTGAGAAGCGCTGTAAAATGTACAACAAAAGCGCTGTAAAATGCACACCCATAATATGAAATTATGGGTGGGCATTTTACAGCGCTTTTTGAGAAAGCGCTGTAAAATGCATATATGAAATTATGGGTGGGCATTTTACAGCGTTTTCTCAAGAAAGCGTTGTAAAATGCACACCCATAATATGAAAATTATGGGTGTGCATTTTACAGCGCTTGTGTTAAAAAGCGCTCTAAAAGCAGATCCATAACTCATATAATGGGGTGCATATGACAACGCTTTTTCTGAAGAAGCGCTGTAAAATATGCATAACAAGCGCGCGTTATATTTACATGTTTTATAGCGCTTTTTTAAAAGCGCTATTGTATCATTTACAGCGCTCGATTCCACAGCACTTATATTTTTGAAAAAGCGCTGTAAATGGCTTAAAAAAAGCGCTGTAAAATGCGTTTTTTCGCGTAGTGGAGGACGAAAATGACGAACTTATTGGATGGTGCACAAGATTGGTTAAAAACCGTAATTGCACTAGAATAAGCCTAGGGTGGACGAAAATGACCTAAATGTTCATCCAATTACACAAAATGAACTTATTGGATGCACAAGATTGGTTAAAAACCGTAATTGCACTAGAACCCTAATTGACGAAACAAGAATAAGCCTAGGGAGGACGAAAATGACTTAAATGTTCATCCAATTACACAAATGAACTTATTGGATGCACAAGATTGGTTAAAAAACCCTAATTGGACAAGAATAAGCCAAGGGTGGACGAAAATGACCTAAATGTTCATCCAATGACACAAACACACCGATTGGATGCACAAGATTGGTTAAACACCCTTATTGGAAAAGAATAAGCCTAGGGAGGACGAAAATGACATAAATGTTCATCCAATGACACAAATGAACTTATTGGATGCACAAGATTGGTTAAAAACCTTAATTGGACAAGAATAAGCAGAGGGAGGACGAAAATGACCTAAATGTTCATTCCAATTACACAAATGAACTTATTGGACGCACAAGATTGGTTAAAACCCCTAACTGCACAAGAATAAGCCTAGGGAGGACGAAAATGACCTAAATGTTCATCCAATTACACAAATGAACTTATTGGACGCACAAGATTGGTTAAAAATCCTAAATTGACAAGAATAAACCTAGGGAGGACGAAAATGACCTAAATGTTCATCCAATGACACAAATGAACTTATTGGATGCACAAGATTGGTTAAAAACCCTAATTGGACAAGAATAAGCCAAGGGAGGACGAAAATGACCTAAATGATCATCCAATGACACATACACACCTATTGGATGCACAAGATTGGTTAAAAACCCTAATGGACAAAACAATAAGCCTAGGGAGGACGAAAATGACCTAAATGTTCATCCAATGACACAAATGAACTTATTGGATGCACAAGAATGGTTAAAAACCCTAATTGGACAAGAATAAGCCTAGGGAGGACGAAAATGACCTAAATGTTTGATCAATTACACAAATGAACTTATTGGATTCCACAAGATTGGTTAAAAACCCTAATTGGACAAGAATAAGCCTAGGGAGGATGAAAATGACCTAAATGTTCATCCAATTACACAAATGAACTTATTGGATGCACAAGATTGGTTAAAAACCTAATTGCACAAGAATAAGCCTAGGGAGGACGAAAATGACCTAAATGTTCATCCAATGACACAAATGAACTTATTTGATGCACAAGATTGGTTAAAAACCCTAATTCGACAAGAATAAGCCTAGGGAGGACGAAAATGACCTAAATGTTCATCCAATGACACAAATGAACTTATTGGATGAACAAGATTGGTTAAAAAACACTAATTGGACAAGGATAAGCCTAGGGAGGACGAAAATGACCTAAATGATCATCCAATGACACAAATGAACCAATTGGATGCACAAGATTGGTTAAAAACCCTAATTGGACAAGAATAAGCCTAGGGAGGACGAAAATGACCTAAATGTTCATCCAATGACACAAATGAACTTATTTGATGCACAAGATGGTTAAAAACCCTAATTGGACAAGAATAAGCCTAGGGAGACGAAAATGACCTAAATGTTCATCCAATGACACAAATGAACTTATTGGATGCACAAGATTGGTTAAAAACCCTAATTGGACAAGAATAAACCTAGGAGAGGACGAAAATGTTCATCTAAATGTTCATCCAATGACACAAACACACCAATTGGATGCACAAGATTGGTTAAAAAAACCCTAATTGGACAAGAATAAGCCTAGGGAGGACGAAAATGACCTAAATGTTCATCCAATGACACAAATGAACTTATGGGATGCACAAGATTGGTTAAAAACCCTAATTGGACCAAGAATAAGCCTAGGGAGGACGAAAATGACCTAAATGTTCATCCAATGACACAAATGAACCTATTGGATGCACAAGATTTGTTAAAAAACCCTAATTGGACAAGAATAAGCCCAGGGAGACGAAAATGACCTAAATGTTCATCCATGACACACAATACAACTTATTGGATGCACAAGATTGGTTAAAAACCCTAATTGGACAAGAATAAGCCTAGGGAGGACGAAAATGACCTAAAATGTTCATCCAATGACACAAATGAACTTATTGGATGCACAAGATTGGTTAAAAACCCTAATTGGACAAGAATAAGCCTAGGGAGGACGAAAATGACCTAAAATGTTCATCCAATTACACAAATGAACTTATTGGATGCACAAGATTGGTTAAAAAACCCTAATTGGACAAGAATAAGCCTAGGGAGACGAAAATGACCTAAATGTTCATCCAATGACACAAATGAACTTATTGGATGCACAAGATTGGTTAAAAACCCTAATTGGACAAGAATAAGCCCTAGGAGGACGAAAATGACCTAAATGTTCATCCAATGACACAAATGAACTTATTGGATGCACAAGATTGGTTAAAAACCCTAATTGGACAAGAATAAGCCTAGGGAGGACGAAAATGACCTAAATGTTCATCCAATGACACAAATGAACCTATTGGATGCACAAGATTGGTTAAAAATCCCTAATTGGACAAGAATAAGCCTATGGGAGGACGAAAATGACCTAAATGTTCATCCAATGACACAAATGAACTTATTGGATGCACAAGATTGGTTAAAAACCCTAATTGGACAAGAATAAGCCTAGGAGGACGAAAATGACCTAAATGTTCATCCAATGACACAAATGAACTTATTGGATGCACAAGATTGGTTAAAAAACCCTAATTGGACAAGAATAAGCCTAGGGAGGACGAAAATGACCTAAATGTTCATCCAATGACACAAACACAACTTATTGGATGCACAAGATTGGTTAAAAATCCTAATTGAACAAGAATAAGCCTAGGGAGGACGAAAATGACCAACCTAAATGTTCATCCAATGACACAAATGAACCTATTGGATGCACAAGATTGGTTAAAAACCCTAATTGGACAAGAATAAGCCTAGGGAGGACGAAAAATGACCTAAATGTTCATCCAATGACACAAATGAACTTATTGGATGCACAAGATTGGTTAAAAACCCTAATTGGACAAGAATAAGCCAAGGGAGGACGAAAATGACCTAAATGTTCATCCAATTACACAAATGAACTTATGGATGCACAAGATTGGTTAAAAACCCTAAAGACAAGAATAAGCCTAGGGAGGACGAAAATGACCTAAATGTTCATCCAATGACACAAATGAACTTATTGGATGCACAAGATTGGTTAAAAACCCTAATTGAACAAGAATAAGCCTAGGGAGGACGAAAAATGACCTAAATGTTCATCCAATGACACAAATGAACTTATTGGATGCACAAGATTGTTAAAAACCCTAATTGACAAGAATAAGCCTAGGAGGACGAAAATGACCTAAATGTTCATCCAATGACACAAAATGAACTTATTGGATGCACAAGATTGGTTAAAAACCCTAATTGGACAAGAATAAGCCTAGGGAGGACGAAATGACCTAAATGTTCATCCAATTACACAAATGAACTTATTGGATGCACAAGATTGGTTAAAAACCCTAATTGGACAAGAATAAGCCTAGGGAGGACGAAAATGACCTAAATGTTCATCCAATGACACAAATGAACCTATTGGATGCACAAGATTGGTTAAAAACCCTTAATTGGACAAGAATAAGCCTAGGGAGGACGGAAAATGACCTAAATGTTCATCCAATTACACAAATGAACCTATTGGATGCACAAGATTGGTTAAAAACCCTAATTGGACAAGAATAAGCCTAGGGAGGACGAAAAATGACCTAAATGTTCATCCAATTACACAAATGAACTTATTGGATGCACAAGATTGGTTAAAAACCCTAATTGGACAAGAATAAGCCTAGGAGGACGAAAATGACCTAAATGTTCATCCAATGACACAAATGAACTTATTGGATGCACAAGATTGGTTTAAAAACCCTAATTGGACAAGAATAAGCCTAGGGAGGACGAAAATGACCTAAATGTTCATCCAATGACACAAATGAACTTATTGGATGCAACAAGATTTGTTAAAAACCCTAATTGGACAAGAATAAGCCTAGGGAGGACGAAAATGACCTAAATGTTCATCCAATGACACAAATGAACTTATTGGATGCACAAGATTGGTTAAAAACCCTAACTAACAAGAATAAGCCTATGGAGGACGAAAATGACCTAAATGTTCATCCAATGACACAAATGAACTTATTGGATGCACAAGATTGTTTAAAAACCCTAATTGCACAAGAATAAGCCTAGGGAGGACGAAAATGACCTAAATGTTCATCCAATTGACACAAATGAACTATTGGATGCACAAGATTGGTTAAAAATCCTAATTGGACAAGAATAAGCCTAGGGAGGACGAAAATGACCTAAATGTTCATCCAATACACAAATGAACTTATTGGATGCACAAAGATTGGTTAAAAACCCTAATTGCACAAGAATAAGCCTAGGGAGGACGAAAATGACCTAAATGTTCATCCAATGACACAAATAACTTATTGGATTCACAACATTGTTAAAAACCCTAATTACACAAAGAATAAGCCTAGGGAGGACAAAAAATGACCTAAATGTTCATCCAATTGACACAAATGAACTTATTGGATGCACAAGATTGGTTAAAAACCCTAATTGGACAAGAATAAGCCTAGGAGGACGAAAATGACCTAAATGTTCATCCAATGACACAAATGAACCTTATTGGATGCACAAGATTGGTTAAAAACCCTAATTGGAACAAGAATAAGCCTAGGGAGGACGAAAATGACCTAAATGTTCATCCAATGACACAAACAAACTTATTGGATGCACAAGATTGGTTAAAAACCCTAATTGGACAAGAATAAGCCAAGGAGGACGAAAATGACCTAAATGTTCATCCAATGACACAAATGACACTTATTGGATGCACAAGATGGTTAAAAACCCTAAATTGGACAAGAATAAGCCTAGGGAGGACGAAAATGACCTAAATGTTCATCCAATTACACAAATGAACTTATTGGATGCACAAGATTGGTTAAAAACCCTAATTGGACAAGAATAAAGCCTAGGGAGGACGAAAATGACCTAAATGTTCATCCAATGACACAAATGAACTTATTGGATGCACAAGATTGGTTAAAAAACCTATTGGACAAGAATAAGCCTAGGGAGGACGAAAAGACCTAAATGTTCATCCAATTACACAAATGACACTTATTGGATGCACAAGATTGGTTAAAAAACCCTAATTGACAACATAAGCCTATAAGCCTAGGGAGGACGAAAATGACCTAAATGTTCATCCAATACACAAATGAACTTATTGGATGCACAAGATTGGTTAAAAACCCTAATTGGACAAGAATAAGCCTAGGGAGGACGAAAATGACCTAAATGTTCATCCAATGACACAAATGAACTTATTGGATGCACAAGATTGGTTTAAAAACCCTAATTGGACAAGAATAAGCCTAGGAGGACGAAAATGACCTAAATGTTCATCCAATGACACAAATGAACTTATTGGATGCACAAGATTGGTTAAAAACCCTAATTGGACAAGAATAAGCCTAGGGAGGACGAAAATGACCTAAATGTTCATCCAATGACACAAACAACCTATTGGATGCACAAGATTGGTTAAAAACCCTAATTGGACAAGAATAAGCCTAGGGAGGACGAAAATGACCTAAATGTTCATCCAATGACACAAATGAACTTATTGGATGCACAAGATTGGTTAAAAACCCTAATTGACACAAGAATAAGCCTAGGGAGGACGAAAATGACCTAAATGTTCATCCAATGACACAAACACACTTATTGGATGCACAAGATTGGTTAAAAACCCTAATTGGACAAGAATAAGCCTAGGGAGGACGAAAATGACCTAAATGTTCATCCAATTACACAAATGAACTTATTGGATGCACAAGATTGGTTAAAAACCCTAATTGGACAAGAATAAGCCTAGGGAGGACGAAAATGACCTAAATGTTCATCCAATGACACAAATGAACTTATTGGATGCACAAGATTGGTTTAAAACCCTAATTGGACAAGAATAAGCCTAGGAGGACGAAAATGACCTAAATGTTCATCCAATGACACAAATGAACTTATTGGATGCACAAGATTGGTTAAAAAACCTAATTGGACAAGAATAAGCCTAGGGAGGACGAAAATGACCTAAATGTTCATCCAATGACACAACAACCTATTGGATGCACAAGATTTAAAAACCCTAATGGACAAGAATAAGCCTAGGGAGGACGAAAATGACTAAATGTTCATCCAATTACACAAATGAACTTATTGGATGCACAAGATTGGTTAAAAACCCTAATTGGACAAGAATAAGCCTAGGGAGGACGAAAAATGACCTAAATTGTTCATCCAATGACACAAATGAACTTATTGGATGCACAAGATTGGTTTAAAAACCCTTATTGGACAAGGAATAAGCCTAGGGAGGACGAAAATGACCTAAATGTTCATCCAATGACACAAATGAACTTATTGGATGCACAAGATTGGTTAAAAACCCTAATTGGACAAGAATAAGCCTAGGAGGACGAAATGACCTAAATGTTCATCCAATACACAAATGAACTTATTGGATGCACAAGATTGGTTAAAAACCCTAATTGGACAAGAATAAGCATAGGGAGGACGAAAATGACCTAAATGTTCATCCAATGACACAAATGAACTTATTGGATGCACAAGATTGGTTAAAAACCTAAATTGGACAAGAATAAGCCAAGGGAGACGAAAATGACCTAAATGTTCATCCAATGACACAAATGAACTTATTGGATGCACAAATTGGTTAAAAACCCTAATTGGACAAGAATAAGCCTAGGGAGGACGAAAATGACCTAAATGTTCATCCAATTACACAAATGAACTTATTGATGCACAAGATTGGTTAAAAACCCTAATTGACAAGAATAACAAGACCTAAATGTCATCCAAGACGCACAAATGACCTAAATTTCCTCCAGTTCGTCCATCAGGATGGTTAAACCCAAGACACAAATGAACTTATTGGATGCACAAGATTGGTTTAAAATCCCTAATGGACAAGAATAAGCCTAGGGAGGACGAAAATGACCTAAATGTTCATCCAATACACAAATGAATATTGGCATGCACCAAGATTGGTTAAAAAAAACCTAATTGACAAGAATTAATAATCCTAGGAGGACGAAAAGACCTAAATGTTCATCCAATGACACAAATGAACTTATTGGATGCACAAGATGGTTAAAAACCCTAATTGGACAAGAATAAGCCTAGGAGGACGAAAAATGACCTAAATGTTCATCCAATGACACAAATGAACTTATTGATGCACAAAGATTGGTTAAAAACCCTAATTGGACAAGATAAGACAAGAATAAGCTAGGAGGACGAAAATGACGCAAATGTTCATCCAATGACACAAAACACGACCAATGGATCACAATTGTAAAAAACCTAATTGACAAGAATAAGCCAAGGAGGACGAAAATGACCAAATGTTCCAATACACAAAACACCTATTGGATGCAAAGATAGGTTAAAAACCTAATGGACAAGAATAGCCTAGTGGGACCAAAATGACCTAAATGTTCATCCAATGACACAAAACATCTATTGGAGCACAAGATTGGTTAAAAACCTATGACACAGAATAAGCCTAGGTGGACAAAGAATGACCTAATTATTCCAATGACACAAATGAACTTATGGATGCACAAATTGGTTAAAAACACTAATTGGACAAGAATAAGCTAGGTAGGACGAAAAATGACCTAAATGTTCATCCAATACACAAAAACTATTGGACACAAGATTGGTTAAAAACCCTAATTGACAAGAATAAGCCTAGGGAGGACGAAAATGACCTAAATGTTCATCCAATACACAAATAAATTATTGATGCACAAGATTGTTAAAACCCTAATTGGACAAGAAAAAGCCAGGAGGACGAAAATGACCTAAATGTTCATCCAATGACACAAAACACACTATTGATGCACAAGATTGGTTAAAAACCCTAATGGGAAAAGAATAAGCCTAGGGAGGACGAAAATGACCTAAATGTCCTCCAATTACACAAATGACATTAAACGCACAAGATTGGTTAAAAACCCTAATGACAAGAAATAGCTAGGAGGAGAAAAGACCTAAATGTTCATCCAATGACACAAATGACTTATTGGATGCACAAGATTGGTTAAAAACCTAATTGACAAGAATAAGCCTAGGGAAGAAAATGACCAAATGTTATCCAATGACACAAATGAACTATTTTATGGACCAAGATTGGTTAAAAAACCTAATGGACAAGAATAAGCCTAGGGAGGACGAAAAAACCTAAATGTTCATCCAATGACACACAATGAACTTATTGGATGCACAAGATTGGTTAAAAACCTAATGGACAAGAATAAGCCTAGGAGACAAAATGACCTAAAGTCATCCAATTACACAACACACTATGAATTAACACAAGATTGGTTAAAAACCCTAATTGACAAGAATAAGCCTAGGGAGACGAAAATGACCTAAATGTTCATCCAATTACACAAAATAACTTATTGATGCACAAGATTGTTAAAAACCCTAATTGGACAAGAATAAGCCAGAGGAGACGAAAATGACCTAAATGTTCATCCAATGACACAAACACACCTATTGGATGCAACAAGATTGGTTAAAAACCCTTAATTGGAAAAGAATAAGCCTAGGAGGACGAAAATGACCTAAATGTTCATCCAATGACACAACACACCTATTGGATGCAAAGATTGTTAAAACCCTAATGTACAGAATAAAGCCTTAGGAGGACGAAAATGACTAAATGTTCATCCAATTACACAAATGAACTTATTGGATGCACAAAGATTGGTTAAAAACCTAAAATGGACAAGAATAAGCCCAAGGAGGACAATGACATAATGTTTCATCCAATACACAAATGAACTAATTGAGGCACAAAATGTTTAAAAACCCTAATTGACAAGGATAAGCCTAGAGGACGAAAATGACCTTAATGTTCATCCAATTATACAAAATGAACTTATTGGAGCCCAAATTGGTAAAAACCCTAATGACAAGAATAACTAGGGAGGACGAAAATGACCTAAAGTTCATCCAATGACTACAAATGAACTTATTGGATGCACAAGAATTGGTTAAAAACCCTAATTGACAAGAAAAGCCTAGGGGGACGAAAATGACCTAAATTCATCCAATGACAAAATAAACTATTTAATGACAAGATTGGTTAAAAACCTAATTGGACAAGAATAAGCCTAGACAGGACGGAAATGACCTAAATGTTCATCCAATGACACAAAAACCATTGGATGCACAAATTGGAAAAAACTAATTGGACAAGAATAACCTAGGAGGACGAAAATGACCAAAATGTTTTCAATGACACAAAAACTATTGGATGCAAAGATTGGTTAAAAACCTAATGGACAAGAATAAGCCTAGTGGACCAAAATGACCTAAATGTTCATCCATGACACAACTATTGGATGCACAAGATTGTTAAAACCCTAATTGGACAAGAATCAACTAGGACGAAAATGACTAAATGTTCATCCAATGACACAAATGAACTATTGGATGCAAAAGATTGGTTAAAAACCCAATTGGACAAGAATAACCTAGGAGGACAAAATGACCTAAATGTTCATCCAATACACAAATGAACTTATTGGATGCACAAATTGGTTAAAACCTAATTGACAAGAATAAGCCTAGGGGACGAAAATGACCTAAATGTTCATCCAATTACACAAATGAACTATTGGATGCACAAGATTGGTTAAAAACCCTAATTGGACAAGAATAAGCCTAGTGTGACAAATGACCTAAATGTTCATCCATGACACAAACAACTATTGAAGCACAAGATTGGTTAAAAACCTAATTGACAGAATAAGCCTAGGTGGACGAAAATGACCTAAAATGTTCATCCAATTACACAAATGATATTTGGATGCACAAGATTGTTAAAAACCCTAATTGGACAAGAATAAGCTCGGGAGGACAAAATTATATAATTCAATTACACAAATGAACTTTTTTTGCCAAATGGTTAAAAACCCTAATATCAATAAGCCTAGGACAGAAAATGACCTAAATTTCATCCAATTACACAATGAGCTTACTGTCACAAATTGTTAAAAATCCTAATTCACAAGAATAAGCCTAGGGGACGAGAAAATACCAAGTGTCATCCAATGACACAAATAACTTATTATGACAAGATTGGTTAAAAACCTAATTGACGAAAGAATAAGCCAGAACAAAGACCTAAATGTTTCCAATGACACAAATGAACTATTGGATGCACAAGATTGGTTAAAACCTAATTGACAAGAATAAGCATAGGGAGACGAAATACCTAAATGTTATCCAATGACACAAGAAACCTATTGGATACAATATTGGTTAAAAACCCTATTGGGAAAAAAATAAGCCTAGGGAACAAAATGACCTAAATGTTCATCCAATTACACAAAATGAATTATGAGCACAAGATTGGTATAAACTCTCTATAATTACAAGAATAAGCCTAGGGAGGACGAAAATGACCTAAATGTTCATCCAATGACACAAATGAACTTATTGGATGCACAAGATTGTTAAAACCACTAATTGGACAAGAATAAGCCTAGAGGACAAAGAATACCTAAATGTTCATCCAATGACACAAACACACTTATTGGATGCACAAGATTGGTTAAAAACCTAATTGACAAGAATAGCCTAGAGGACGAAAATGACCTAAATTTCATCCAATTACACAAATGAATATATTGATGCACAAGATTGTTATTTAACCTAATTGTACAAGAATAAGCTAGGGAGGACGAAAATGACCTAATTTCAATCAAATTACAAAAATAACTTATTGTGATCACAAGATGGGTTAAAAACCATAAATTGGACAAGAAAAAGCCAAGGTG
>PGTU02012737.1:0-14601 GCA_002896215.2 Cicer echinospermum | reverse complement strand
CAATCTCGTGCATCCAATAGGTTGTTTGTGTCATTGGATGAACATTTAGGTCATTTTCGTCCTCCCTAGGCTTATTCTTGTCCAATTAGGGTTTTTAACCAATCTTGTGCATCCAATAAGTTCATTTGTGTCATTGGATGAACATTTAGGTCATTTTCATCCTCCCTAGGCTTATTCTTGTCCAATTAGGGTTTTTAACCAATCTTGTGCATCCAATAAGTGTTTGTGTCATTGGATGAACATTTAGGTCATTTTCATCCTCCCTAGGCTTATTCTTGTCCAATTAGGGTTTTTTAACCAATCTTGTGCATCCAATAAGTTGTGTTTGTGTCATTGGATGAACATTTAGGTCATTTTCGTCCTCCCTAGGCTTATTCTTGTCCAATTAGGGTTTTTAACCAATCTTGTGCATCCAATAAGTTCATTTGTGTCATTGGATGAACATTTAGGTCATTTTCATCCTCCCTAGGCTTATTCTTGTCCAATTAGGGTTTTTAACCAATCTTGTGCATGCATCCAATAGGTCATTTTCGTCCTCCCTAGGCTTAGTTCAGGGTTTTGTGTCATTCATTTGTGAACATTGGAGTAACATTTAGGTCATTTTCATCTCCCTAGGCTTATTCTTGTCCAATAGGGTTTTTAACCAATCTTGTGCATCCAATAGGTTCATTTGTGTCATTGGATGAACATTTAGGTCATTTTCGTCCTCCCTAGGCTTATTCTTGTCCAATTAGGGTTTTTAACCAATCTTGTGCATCCAATATAGTTCATTTGTGTCATTGGATGAACATTTAGGTCATTTTCATCCTCCCTAGGCTTATTCTTGTCCAATTAGGGTTTTTGTTGTGCACCAATCTTGTGCATAGTTTTCATTTGTGTCATTTGGATGAACATTTAGGTGAACATTTAGGTCATTTTCATCCTCCCTAGGCTTATTCTTGTCCAATTAGGGGTTTTTAACCAATCTTGTGCATCCAATAAGTTGTTTGTGTCATTGGATGAACATTTAGGTCATTTTCATCCTCCCTAGGCTTATTCTTGTCCAATTAGGGTTTTTAACCAATCTTGTGCATCCAATAGGTGTGTTTGTGTCATTGGATGAACATTTAGGTCATTTTCATCCTCCCCCTAGGCTTATTCTTGGTGGGTTTTTAACCAATCTTGTGCATCCAATAAGTTCATTTGTGTCATTGGATGAACATTTAGGTCATTTTCATCTCCAATCCTCATTGGATGAACATTTATCATCCTCCCTAGGCTTATTCTTGTCCAATTAGGGTTTTTAACCAATCTTGTGCATCCAATAGGTGTGTTTGTGTGTCATTGGATGAACATTTAGGTCATTTTCGTCCTCCCTAGGCTTATTCTTGTCCAATTAGGGTTTTTAACCAATCTTGTGCATCCAATAGTTCATTTGTGTCATGGATGAACATTTAGGTCATTTTCATCCTCCCTAGGCTTATTCTTGTCCAATTAGGGTTTTTAACCAATCTTGTGCATCCAATAGGTTTGTTTGTGTCATTGGATGAACATTTAGGTCATTTTCGTCCTCCCTAGGCTTATTCTTGTCCAATTAGGGTTTTTTTTAACCAATCTGTCATTTTCATCCTCCCTAGGCTTATTCATCCAATAGGGTTTTTAACCAATTTGTGTCATTGGATGAACATTTAGGTCATTTTCATTTTCGTCCTCCCTAGGCTTATTCTTGTCCAATTAGGGTTTTTAACCAATCTTGTGCATCCAATAGGTGTTGTTTGTGTCATTTGATGAACATTTAAGGTCATTCCCTAGGCTTATCCAATTAGGGTTGTCCAATCATTTTTCGTCATCCCTAGGCTTATTCTGTCATTGGATGAACATTTAGTCATTTTTAACCAATCTTGTGCAATCTTGTGCATCCAATAAGTTGTGTTTGTGTCATTGGATGAACATTTAGGTCATTTTCATCCTCCCTAGGCTTATTCTTGTCCAATTAGGGTTTTTAACCAATCTTGTGCATCCAATAAGTTCATTTGTGTCATTGGATGAACATTTAGGTCATTTTCATCCTCCCTAGGCTTATTCTTGTCAATTAGGGTTTTGTAACCAATCTTGTGCATCCAATAAGGTTTGTTTGTGTCATTGGATGAACATCTTGTGCCTAGGCTTATTCTTGTCCAATAGGGTTTTTAACCAATCTTGTGCATCAGTTCATTTGTGTCATTGATGAACATTTAGGTCATTTTCATCCTCCCTAGGCTTATTCTTGTCCAATTAGGGTTTTTAACCAATCTTGTGCATCCAATAGTTCATTTGTGTCATTGGATGAACATTTAGGTGTAGGCTTATTCTTGTCCAATTAGGGTTTTTAACCAATAGGTCATTTTCGTCCTCCCTAGGCTTATTCTTGTCCAATTAGGGTTTTTAACCAATCTTGTGTGCATCCAATAAGTTCATTTGTGTCATTGGATGAACATTAGGTCATTTTCATCCTCCCTAGGCTTATTCTTGTCCAATTAGGGTTTTTAACCAATCTTGTGCATCCAATAAGTTCATTTGTCATTGGATGAACATTTAGGTCATTTTCATCCTCCCTAGGCTTATTCTTGTCCAATTAGGGTTTTTAACCAATCTTGTGCATCCAATAAGTGTTCATTTGTGTCATTGGATGAACATTTAGGTCATTTTTCGTCCTCCCTAGGCTTATTCTTGTCCAATTAGGGTTTTTAACCAATCTTGTGCATCCAATAGTTCATTTGTGTCATTGGATGAACATTTAGGTCATTTTCGTCCTCCCTAGGCTTATTCTTGTCCAATTAGGGTTTTTTAACCAATCTTGTGCATCCATCCAATAGTAGGGTTTGTTTGTGTCATTGGATGAACATTTAGGTCATTTTCATTTTCGTCCTCCCTAGGCTTATTCTTGTCCAATTAGGGTTTTTAACCAATCTTGTGCATCCAATAAGTTCATTTGTGTCATTGGATGAACATTTAGGTCATTTTCGTCCTCCCTAGGCTTATTCTTGTCCAATTAGGGTTTTTAACCAATCTTGTGCATCCAATAAGTTCATTTGTGTCATTGGATGAACATTTAGGTCATTTTCGTCCTCCCTAGGCTTATTCTTGTCCAATTAGGGTTTTTAACCAATCTCGTGCATCCAATAAGGTGTGTTTGTGTCATTGGATGAACATTTAGGTCATTTTCGTCCTCCCTAGGCTTATTCTTGTCCAATTAGGGTTTTTAACCAATCTTGTGCATCCAATAAGTTCATTTTGTGTCATTGGATGAACATTTAGGTCATTTTCATCCTCCCTAGGCTTATTCTTGTCCAATTAGGGTTTTTAACCAATCTTGTGCATCCAATAAGTTCATTTGTGTCATTGGATGAACATTTAGGTCATTTTCATCCTCCCTAGGCTTATTCTTGTCCAATTAGGGTTTTTAACCAATCTTGTGCATCCAATAGGTGTGTTTGTGTCATTGGATGAACATTTAGGTCATTTTCGTCCTCCCTAGGCTTATTCTTGTCCAATTAGGGTTTTTAACCAATCTTGTGCATCCAATAAGTTCATTTGTGTCATTGGATGAACATTTAGGTCATTTTCATCCTCCCTAGGCTTATTCTTGTCCAATTAGGGTTTTTAACCAATCTTGTGCATCCAATAAGTTCATTTGTGTCATTGGATGAACATTTAGGTCATTTTCATCCTCCCTAGGCTTATTCTTGTCCAATTAGGGTTTTTAACCAATCTTGTGCATCCAATAAGTGTGTTTGTGTCATTGGATGAACATTTAGGTCATTTTCGTCCTCCCTAGGCTTATTCTTGTCCAATTAGGGTTTTTAACCAATCTTGTGCATCCAATAAGTTCATTGTGTCATTGGATGAACATTTAGGTCATTTTCATCCTCCCTAGGCTTATTCTTGTCCAATTAGGGTTTTTAACCAATCTCGTGCATCCAATAGGTGTGTTTGTGTCATTGGATGAACATTTAGGTCATTTTCGTCCTCCCTAGGCTTATTCTTGTCCAATTAGGGTTTTTAACCAATCTTGTGCATCCAATAAGTTCATTTGTGTCATTGGATGAACATTTAGGTCATTTTCGTCCTCCCTAGGCTTATTCTTGTCCAATTAGGGTTTTTAACCAATCTTGTGCATCCAATAAGTTCATTTGTGTCATTGGATGAACATTTAGGTCATTTTCATCCTCCCTAGGCTTATTCTTGTCCAATTAGGGTTTTTAACCAATCTTGTGCATCCAATAGGTTGTGTTTGTGTCATTGGATGAACATTTAGGTCATTTTCGTCCTCCCTAGGCTTATTCTTGTCCAATTAGGGTTTTTAACCAATCTTGTGCATCCAATAAGTTCATTTGTGTCATTGGATGAACATTTAGGTCATTTTCATCCTCCCTAGGCTTATTCTTGTCCAATTAGGGTTTTTAACCAATCTCGTGCATCCAATAGGTTGTTTGTGTCATTGGATGAACATTTAGGTCATTTTCGTCCTCCCTAGGCTTATTCTTGTCCAATTAGGGTTTTTAACCAATCTTGTGCATCCAATAAGTTCATTTGTGTCATTGGATGAACATTTAGGTCATTTTCATCCTCCCTAGGCTTATTCTTGTCCAATTAGGGTTTTTAACCAATCTTGTGCATCCAATAGGTTGTGTTTGTGTCATTGGATGAACATTTAGGTCATTTTCGTCCTCCCTAGGCTTATTCTTGTCCAATTAGGGTTTTTAACCAATCTTGTGCATCCAATAGGTCATTTGTGTCATTGGATGAACATTTAGGTCATTTTTCGTCCTCCCTAGGCTTATTCTTGTCCAATTAGGGTTTTTAACCAATCTTGTGCATCCAATAAGTTCATTTGTGTCATTGGATGAACATTTAGGTCATTTTCATCCTCCCTAGGCTTATTCTTGTCCAATTAGGGTTTTTAACCAATCTTGTGCATCCAATAGGTGTGTTTGTGTCATTGGATGAACATTTAGGTCATTTTTCGTCCTCCCTAGGCTTATTCTTGTCCAATTAGGGTTTTTAACCAATCTTGTGCATCCAATAAGTTCATTTGTGTCATTGGATGAACATTTAGGTCATTTTCATCCTCCCTAGGCTTATTCTTGTCCAATTAGGGTTTTTAACCAATCTTGTGCATCCAATAGGTGTGTTTGTGTCATTGGATGAACATTTAGGTCATTTTCGTCCTCCCTAGGCTTATTCTTGTCCAAATTAGGGTTTTTAACCAATCTTGTGCATCCAATAAGTTCATTTGTGTCATTGGATGAACATTTAGGTCATTTTCATCCTCCCTAGGCTTATTCTTGTCCAATTAGGGTTTTTAACCAATCTGTGCATGCATCCAATAGGTGTGTTTGTGTCATTGGATGAACATTTAGGTCATTTTCGTCCTCCTAGGCTTATTCTTGTCCTAGGTTTTTAACCAATCTTGTCCAATTCATTGGATGAACATTTAGGTCATTTTCATCTTGTGCATCCAATAGGTTTTTAACCAATCTGTGCATCCAATAAGTTCATTTGTGTCATTGGATGAACATTTGGTCATTTTCATCCTCCCTAGGCTTATTCTTGTCCAATTAGGGTTTTTAACCAATCTCGTGCATCCAATAGGTGTGTTTGTGTCATTGGATGAACATTTAGGTCATTTTCGTCCTCCCTAGGCTTATTCTTGTCCAATTAGGGTTTTTAACCAATCTTGTGCATCCAATAAGTTCATTTGTGTCATTGATGAACATTTAGGTCATTTTCATCCTCCCTAGGCTTATTCTTGTCCAATTAGGGTTTTTAACAATCTTGTGCATCCAATAGGTGTCATTTGTGTCATTGGATGAACATTTAGGTCATTTTCATCCTCCCTTATTCTTGTCCAATTAGGGTTTTTAACCAATCTTGTGCATCCAATAAGTGTGTTTGTGTCATTGGATGAACATTTAGGTCATTTTCATCCTCCCTAGGCTTATTCTTGTCCAATTAGGGTTTTTAACCAATCTTGTGCATCCAATAAGTGTCATTTGTGTCATTGGATGAACATTTAGGTCATTTTCGTCCTCCCTAGGCTTATTCTTGTCCAATTAGGGTTTTTAACCAATCTTGTGCATCCAATAGGTTCATTTGTGTCATTGGATGAACATTTAGGTCATTTTCGTCCTCCCTAGGCTTATTCTTGTCCAATTAGGGTTTTAACCAATCTTTGCATCCAACAGTTTCTTGTGCATCCAATAAGTGTGTTTGTGTCATTGATAACATTTTGTTCATCCATCTTGTCCAATTAGGGTTTAACCAATCTTGTGCATCCAATAGTTCATTTGTGTCATTGGATGAACATTTAGGTCATTTTCATCCTCCTAGGCTTATTCTTGTCCATTAGGGTTTTTTAACCAATCTTGTGCATCCAATAAGTTCATTTGTGTCATTGGATGAACATTTAGGTCATTTTCGTCCTCCCTAGGCTTATTCTTGTCCAATTTAGGGTTTTTAACCAATCTTGTGCATCCAATAAGTGTGTTTGTGTCATTGGATGAACATTTAGGTCATTTTCGTCCTCCCTAGGCTTATTCTTGTCCAATTAGGGTTTTTAACCAATCTTGTGCATCCAATAAGTTCATTTGTGTCATTGGATGAACATTTAGGTCATTTTTCGTCCTCCCTAGGCTTATTCTTGTCCAATTAGGGTTTTTAACCAATCTTGTGCATCCAATAAGTGTGTTTGTGTCATTGGATGAACATTTAGGTCATTTTCGTCCTCCCTAGGCTTATTCTTGTCCAATTAGGGTTTTTAACCAATCTTGTGCATCCAATAAGTTCATTTGTGTCATTGGATGAACATTTAGGTCATTTTTCATCATCTCCCTAGGCTTATTTATTCTTGTCCAATTAGGGTTTTTAACCAATCTTGTGCATCCAATAAGTTCATTTGTGTCATTGGATGAACATTTAGGTCATTTTCGTCCTCCCTAGGCTTATTCTTGTCCAATTAGGGTTTTTAACCAATCTTGTGCATCCAATAGGTGTGTTCATTTGTGTCATTGGATGAACATTTAGGTCATTTTCATCCTCCCTAGGCTTATTCTTGTCCAATTAGGGTTTTTAACCAATCTCGTGCATCCAATAAGTTGTTTGTGTCATTGGATGAACATTTAGGTCATTTTCATCCTCCCTAGGCTTATTCTTGTCCAATTAGGGTTTTTCAATCTTGTGCATCCTGTTTGTGTCATTGGATGAACATTTAGGTCATTTTCTCCTCCAATTCCAATTAGGGTTTTTAACCAATCTTGTGCATCCAATAAGTGTGTTTGTGTCATTGGATGAACATTTAGGTCATTTTCATCCTCCCTAGGCTTATTCTTGTCCAATTAGGGTTTTTAACCAATCTTGTGCATCCAATAGTGTGTTTGTGTCATTGGATGAACATTTAGGTCATTTTCGTCCTCCCTAGGCTTATTCTTGTCCAATTAGGGTTTTTAACCAATCTTGTGCATCCAATAAGTTCATTTGTGTCATTGATGAACATTTATGTCATTTTCATCCTCCCTAGGCTTATTCTTGTCCAATTAGGGTTTTTAACCAATCTGTGCATCCAATAGGTTTGTTTTGTGTCATTGGATGAACATTTAGGTCATTTTCGTCCTCCCTAGGCTTATTCTTGTCCAATTAGGGTTTTTAACCAATCTTGTGCATCCAATAAGTTCATTTGTGTCATTGTATTAACATCTAGGTCATTTTCATCCTCCCTAGGCTTATTCTTATCCAATTAGGGTTTTTAACCAATCTTCTGCATCCAATATTAACAACATTTCATAGCATCATTATGTACCATGTATCAGATCATAGAATCAGAAGTATCAGCAGCATCTTAGCATAACAGTACACATGCTATTTATCAAAATCAGATCATTATTACATTAAAAATAATTCATTATCAGTCATCAAAGCTTAGATCATTCATCAGAGGAATAAATGCAACAAATATTAGCAAGTTATAATTTTTCTCCCCCTTTGTCAGTTAAGGCAAAAAGGCAGAAAATAAAAATTTCCTCCCCCTATGTTAAAGAACATAAAGCATGGGATTGAAATCATAAACATTGTGTATCAGAGCAATGAAAATTAGAGTAATTAATGAGCATATCAAAGGATTAAGACAAATGAATTCAGAGAGAAATGAGAATAAACGTTTAATTCATTATAGATATAGATTAAATGAGTACAACAAGTCATAGCAAAACATCACAGATCCTAAACTCCTAATCTCTAAACTAGGCTGGTCCTCACTATTATCTATGGGAGAGCAGAGACCGCTGTATTTACCCTCAGCAGGTGTCTCCTCAACGTGAGTCTCAGGGTGACTAGGGGAGTTGGTTAGGTTCCTCTGCTGCTTGACGACGATGTTGCAGTCTTCAAAAGACAGCTTGATTCCCAAGTGAGCTTGAATCGCATCCACATCCTGAACAACCGAATTCAAGGATGCCTGGAGAGTCCTTAAATTACTTCCATTCTGGACTGTGATTCTAGCATCTTGCATTGTGTGCCATCTGAGCTTCTATGAATTCCATTATCTTAGCAACAAAATCAGGAGGGCTGTGGCAGTAGCAGTTGAGGCTGAGGTTGTGGCTGAGGTTGTGCTGGTTCAACAGTAGGCTGAGGTCTTATCCATATACCATGTAACCTTTTCAATGCATTTGGTTTACAATTGATTCTCCAAATATCAGAGTGTCTTTGCAGATTCTTCATTAACAAACAAACTTTGAAATGTTTAAGAATCTTGGTAATCAGTTGTGGATTAGGCAACATAAGCTTGCTCTGTGAAGCTTCCAGCATGTGCCTTACCACAATCCAAGTCCAGCTCATCCTGAGCCCTTTGATAAACCCCATAACAGTAGTATGTCAAATTTCTGAACTACTGCATGGTTGCCTGAACGACGTAACAAGCATCCTGGTCAGCGTGTACATCAGCATCCGATGTTGGACTTCATTTGACCGATAGGTAATGAAATGGTTCCACAAAACCATCAATCATCAGGTCCTTTACTGCAACATGCCTGTCAACAGATTCTTCCCAACCTTCGTCAGCCGTATCAGCTTCAGAACTGTCGTCGATAGATTTTTCCGTAAAAAGCAATCCTGATAAGGTAGAAAAATCATCAAATGACATAGCAATCCTTTTACCTTTGACTTGAGCCTTAAAACCTTCTTCAGTCAACTTAAACGTAGAATAAAATTCTCTTATCAAACGTGATAACTGTCGAGTGTAGAAGATAGAAAGCTCTCAAGACCGTGAAATCGTAGATGATTCTGAAACGTAAAACCGTCAGTATCAAAGTAGGCAAAATCCAGAGTCCTACCCTCATGGATTTTTCTCTTCAGAAAGTCTGATGGTATAGAAGGTTCTGCATCTTTCTCCTTGGATGCAGGAACTTTCTTGGCAGGGGTGAAGAAACAGGTTTCTTCTTCCTCTTTTGTGGAAATTTCCTCATGGCATCAGCCATGAGTTATTCCTTGGGGTTCCTTTCGCTTTTTAGGCTTCTCTTGAATAGGAGCAGGTGCCTTGCCTTTGTCTTTGGCAAGTATTTTATGTGTAGGTATGGGTACTCTTTTTGTTAGAGTGGTGGTGGTGAAGGGGTTTCACTGGTTGAAGATGATGAAGGTGAAGAGTACGTGCCTGGGTTTGTTTTACTCGTGCCTTACTCGTAGATTGAAGTAGATAGAATGTAGATTGAGTGTAGATAGCAACAAAATAACAATAGCAGAGACAGAAGGATGAAGCAAACAGAGAAAATTTAGTGAAAACTGAGAAATGCAGTGCAGAAAATCGATTGAGAACTGTTCCTATTTAAACCCTTAAACGTGTAAATCGATTCCCAAATCGATTAGGTTACCGTTGCTGTAATGTCAATCGATTAGTAATTATTACACACAAACGGCTAGTCGCAACGGTCATATTTCAAATCGATTCCCAAATCGATTTCCAGTTTACTTAATCGATGTCCAAATCGATTGTCTTAACGTTGAAAAGAAGAACTAGTCGATTTCCCAATCGACGCTCGGGCAAGTTAAAACAAATTTTCTGAACTTTGAATTCTGGGGCCAAAGCAATCGATTCACAAATCGATTTTATAAACCATTTACCATGCTGTTAATTGATTCCCAAATCGATTAACTGGAGAAACAACTGCAAACACCAGAAATCCTATGAAAGAATCAACGATCATACCTCACTAGGATCAATGATCCCTAGTTTCATCCTTATATACAGAAAACTTTCTCTTGGTAAAGCTTTTGTGAAGATGTCAGCTAGCTGTTCGGCCGTGTTAACATACTCAAGCTTAATGATTCCATTTGAAAGTGATTCTTATAAAATGATGTCTTACTTCAATGTGTTTGGTCCTGGAGTGCATTACTGGATTCTGGTTATACTTATTGCACTTGTGTTGTCACACATGATAGGTACTGTTCCCAAATCAACACCAAAGTCCAATAAGTGCTGTTTCATCCAAAGTATCTGAGCACAACAGCTCCCAGCTGCAATATATTCAGCTTCAGCAGTTGATAAAGCAATGCTTGTCTGTTTCTTACTAAACCATGACACAAGAGAGTTTCCAAGTAAATGACAAGTTCCTGAGTACTTTTCCTGTCGAGTTTAACATCCGGCAAAGTCTGAATCTGAGTAACCAACTAAGGTACAAGTTGATCCTTTTGGATACCACAATCCAAGACTCTTAGTTCCTACTAGATATCTGAAATTCTCTTAACTGCACTGAAGTGAGATTCTTTGGATTTGATTGATACCTTGCACACATACAAACACTGAACATGATGTCTGGTCGGCTTGCGTAAGGTAGAGCAAAGATCCTATCATACCACGAAATCTAGTAACATCTACAGTTTACCTTTCTCATCTCGGTCTAAGTAATTTCCTTGACTCATGGGTGTATCAATGGACTTAGATTTTCAAAGTTAAATTCTTTATCAAATCAGAACAGTATTTAGATGACTAATGAAAATGCCTTTGCTTGCTTGGTTAATTTGAATCCCAAGAATATGAAGTTCACCATCATTGACATTCAAATTTACCTTTCATCAGAATTTTCAAATTCTTTGCACAATTTATATTTGTAGATCCAAAATTATGTCATCAACATATACTTGGGACAAGCAAGATATCATTTCCAGTAGTTTTGTGAAAAGGGTCTTGTCAACATTTCCTCTTAAAAAGTTTTTGTTGAATAAGGAAATTGCTGAGCTTCTCATACCAAGCTCTTGGAGCTTGTTTAACCCATAGAGGCCTTTGAGAGTTTAGACACATGATTAGGAAATCAAGATTTTCAAACCAGGTGTTTGGCTAACAAAAACTTCCTCTTGAAGGTCACCATGAGAAAGCACTTTTCAAACCATTGATAAAAGCATAAGCCACGTATACAAGCATTCTCTATGCTTCTAATCTAGCTACAGGGGCATAGGTTTCATCAAATCTATTCCCTCCTCTTGACTATAACCCTTGGCTACTAGTCTAGCTTTGTTCCTTTTATCACACAATTCTCATCCAACTTTTCTGAACACCCAATGGTCCTATGACGTTGCTTACCCTCTGCCACCGGGTACTAAACTCCACACCTTGTTTCTCTCAAACTGTTTAACTCCTCTTGGCATAGCAAGTATCCACTCACTATCAACAGGGCTCATAGTGTTCTTATGTTCAATCTGATATACAAAGGCTGAAAGTTACAAACTGACTAAGGTTCTCCTAGTTGCAACACTTTAGAGATATCGCCTATTAATGTTGTCTAAGGTGTTTCATTGAACTTCCATCCTTAGGTAACTCACTGGTCTATAGGTCTACAAGTCTGATCTAGTGGGGTTAGCTATAGTTGTTCTAGTGGTTCAGACTCTACCAAACTCGTCCAAAAAGTCATCAACCTTAGAAGGAGTTTTGTTCAAGTTTTCGTAAATAATTCATCAAACTTTACATGAACTGACTCTTCTATGTCTTGTTCTTTGTTGTAGATTCTATAGGCCGTACTAGTTTGGGAATATACCTAGAAAGATACCTTCATCTGCCCTAGGTCAAACTTTCCTAGATTCTTTGCCATTGTTTGCAACACAAGCACTTAAACCAAAGATTCTAAAGTAGGAAAGGTTGGTTTCTACCCTTGTAAAGCTCATAGGGTGTTTTTCCTAAGCAGGACCTAATTGAAACTCTATTGACACATGAGTGGGATTACTAATTGCATCTGCCCAAAAGTACGTAGGTAGGTTGGAGTCCTTAAGCATAGTCCTAGCTAACTCTTCTAGGGATCTATTTTCCTCTCCACTACCCCATTCTGCTGTGGTGTCCTAGGGCAAAATATATGTGTTATTTTCCATGTTGTTCACAGATTAATTTGAAAAGAATCATTGGAATTCACCTCCATGATCACTTTAAATTGAAACAATTTTCTGGTCATTCTCATTTTGAACTTAAAGCAGCAAGTTTCTTAAAAAGTTGAGAATGTATCATCTATGACCAGAAAATATGTCCATGTGAACGTTGAGTATCATCAACCAGCACATATCAAAAGGTTACCCACCATAAACTTACTTGGCAGGTCCAGAAAAGTCCATGTGTACTAATGCAAAACTTATTTGTTTCTAACCAAATCTATAGAGGGAATGGATCTTAACCAGTTTTCTTTTCTCACATGATCACACAGTCTATCCTTAGAAAAATTCCTATTGGTAGACCTACAGACAGCTGTTTGCTAACAAGTCTATTCAAATGTTCTATATGGATATGAGCTATACGTTTATCCATAGCCATTTTCATCTGAATTAGATAACAAGCAGCATATAGTACTTGGTACAGAATTGAAATCAACATGTAAATGTTATAATTCTGTCACCAATTAGCTTTATGTGTTTTCATCTTTATGCTCAATAATGCAGATGTGATGAAAAACTTACTTGAAAACCTTATCACATAGCTGCTTATACTCAGCAAGTTGTGTTTTAATCCTTCAACATATAACACATTTTTATTACTGCAGTGACTCATTGCCTATGTCACCAATTCCAATAATCTCCTCTGTGTTGTCCCATATTGACAAAGCCTCCTTCCTTTAAATGTCAAGGACAGGAATTGGATTGTCACCTGTCATGTGCTTTGAGCATTCCGCTATCTAATACCATGAAGCTTATGGATGTCAAGCACATTGCAACATACAATCAGAATTTGTTTTAGGTCCCCAATTTAAATTGGGTCCTGGATGTTAGTCTCAAACACATATTCTTTGCTAACCAAACTTGCTCCATCCTCTGATGGCTAATTTTTTTAAATTGCAATTGACACAAAAGTCCCTTTCTGCAACAGAAATGACATTGCCATACAAAGATGAATGTTGTTGATTAGTAAAGATGTCATACATACTCTTAGCAATACAGATTTTGACCATGTTACATTCTGGTTGGCATATAACCAATACCATTTATCTATTTATTTTCTTAACATGCATATTTGGTGTATATCCTAAACCAGATTTTTTCACGAACATGTCTTTGATTGCTAAGTATGACATTCAGTTTATCTTTACTATTAGCAACTTCAATAATCAATTTTAATGATGCAACATTATTCTCAAGTTCAATTGCATTTTGCAGATTTGTCATGTGAATCTTTCAGTTGTTCACATAAAATTTCAATTTCTTTATGGTCATTTTTCATTTGTTGCAAGCATTTCTTGTGCTTAACAACTGTTTTATGGAATTCACATAATCATCATGCAGCTCATTGAAACGTTCTTGTAGCTCATCATAGTTGTGATTAGATATGTGAACTAACCTCATTTCTGATCTGAGTCCGGATGATGCCATGAGACACAGAATTGCTTCTCTTCATGCATAAATGCTTTTCTGGTTTTGGTGACTGGTTCCTTGCCTTTGGTGTTTAGCTCTATTTTGTTCTGCAAATTTGTGGCATTCTGACTTTATGTGACCAGTTTACCACATCATAGCATTGTAATTGTCTGTTGTCACTTCTTAGAGTGGATGGCTTTCTGAATTTGTTCTTCTTTTCTCTTCAGAAATTTCTTAAATTTCTGACAAGCAAACCAATCTTCAGGCTCTTCATCAGTCTCACTGCTTGATTCATCTGAGAGCAACTTTCTTGTTCGTTTTTGATTTGAGCGTTTTGGACTTTCAAAGATAGTCCTTTCTTTTGCCTGCTTTCATGTTCTGATTCATCTAGTCGATGCAACCCATTTTCGTGCTCCCTAGTTTTCCAAATAGTTTGCTATGGTCATATTTGCTAGATCTTTAGATTCAACAATAACATTATTTTGTGCCATTCTCTGTTAGACACCTCATAATCTTTCTGATCTGCTGTTCATCTCCACCTGTTTTCCCAGTGCATGAGTTGTTTATCAACGTGTTGAATCTCGTTTATAGATCACTTATAGATTCATCTTTCTTCATGCTGAACAATTCGTATTCGTGCATAAGTGTATTTACGCGAGCTCTTTTCACATCTGTGGTTCCTTCATGTGTTTCTTGAAGAATGTCCCACATTTCCTTTGCTGATTTGCAGTTTGATACCCTAAAGAATTCTACTGCACACAAAGCAGATGTTATAAT
>PGTU02012731.1:0-10842 GCA_002896215.2 Cicer echinospermum | reverse complement strand
TTCGGATTGGTTACCGATGCGTGGATCTATAGAAATTAAAAATGATCGTCTTCGGATTGGTTACCGATGCGTAGATCTATAGAAAAAATGATCGTGTTCGGATTGGTTACCGATGCGTAGATCGACAGAAATAAAGATGATCGTCTTCGGATTGATTACCGATGCGTAGATCTATTGAAAAAATGATCGTCTTCGGATTGGTTACCGATGCGTTGATCT
This sequence comes from Cicer echinospermum, assembly GCA_002896215.2. Classification (NCBI taxonomy): domain Eukaryota; kingdom Viridiplantae; phylum Streptophyta; class Magnoliopsida; order Fabales; family Fabaceae; genus Cicer; species Cicer echinospermum. Next base: position 10,623 of record PGTU02012731.1, on the reverse strand, counting down.
ATAGAAATGAAAGTGATCGTCTTCGGATTATTTACCGATGCGTAGATCGTAATTGGTCCAATCTTGAAAGTAGATAAAGAGGAGGAATATGATATTTGCAATTCAAATGATAAGGTATGAAAGATTCATGCGTGTGTGATGTATTGAGTAAAGTGTTAATGAAGATGCATGGATCATGTGAGTATAAGAAAATTATGTATGGTTTATGTGTCATGCATTATAGATAAATTTTTTGTTCTTTTCTCTTATTCCCCGATCCTTATGCTTTTTCCGTCCCAAGACTCAATGGATGAATAAAGACAAATATTGTTTCCACATGATGACTCTTCGTATATACCGAATGACCGCTTTTTCCGAAGTGAAGCAGAAATCCATTGTATAAAATGACTACCCTCCTTATTATTCTTCACACACTCATATATCTTGAGAATCAAACGAGTTCCCGTGTATATTTTCAAGTGTCAAAATTTTTAAAGTATTTTTATATTTTCACATATTTCAAATTCCAACATTTATTATTATAAAACAAAATTTGAAACAATAGAACACTCAATAATGAAACTGGATTGGTATATAAAGAGTGTAACGTACAAGATCGAATGACAATATTAGAAAATGTACATTCGTTTAAAAGCAAAACAATTGAGGTAGGGGTTACAATGTGGGGACAAGTATGTTTAATTTAAATGGAGACATAACAAACGCTAGTCATTCTTGTAATTTAAGAATCCTCATAATCAGCTTCCAAAAATAATAATTGCCCCAGTTTGAAGTGCTTGATTTTTTTTTTATCCCTATCTTTTGCATGGACTACTCTTCCAAGTTTCTAATCCACCGGGATGCTCTAATTTTTGCCTAGGTCGCCTTTTCAGGTTTTCAACCTAGCGAGCTCATCACCGTTTTTAAGCATAATATTTTTTGACTGCATCTGAATTTACTGGAAGTGGAAGGTCATCTCCATCCATTTCTGCGAGTATTAGAGCTCCTCCAGAAAAAGCTTTTTTCACAACATATGGTCCCTCATAATTCGGGGTCCACTTTCCACGAAAATCCTTTTTTATGGGCAATATTTTCTTTAACACCAAGTCCCCTTCTTGAAACTCTCGAGGACGGACTTTTTTCTCGTATGCCTTTTTAAGTCTTTTTTGATATAGCTGGCCGTGACATAGAGCTATCATCCTTTTTTCTTCTATGAGATTTAACTGGTCAAATCGTGATTGAACCCACTCAGCCTCTTCCAGTTTTGTTTCCATCAAGACTCTGATCGAGGGAATTTCAACTTCAATGGGAAGTACCGTTTCCATTCCATACACCAATGAGAAAGGAGTTGCCCCTGTTGAGGTACGAACAGAGGTTCTATAGCCATGTAATGCAAAGGAAAGCATTTCATGCCAATCCTTATACGTCTCCACCATCTTTTGTATGATCTTCTTGATATTCTTATTTGCTGCTTCTACAGCTCCATTCATTTTCGGACGATATGGCGAAGAATTATGGTGCTGAATTTTGAAACTATCACACAACTCTTTCATCATTTTGTTATTCAAATTAGTCGCGTTATTAGTGATTATCTTGTTTGGTAAGCCATATCGACAAATCAATTCTCTTTTGATGAATTTGACAACCACACTTCTGGTCACATTGGCATAAGAAGCTGCTTCAACCCATTTTGTGAAGTAATCAATAGCTACCAAGATAAACCGGTGACCATTGGAAGCTTTTGGCTCGATGAGTCCAATAACATCCATCCCCCACATTGAAAACGGCCATGGTGATGTTAAAACATTCAAAGAGGTGGGCAGTACATGTACTTTATCAGCATATATTTGACATTTATGACATTTCTTTACATAACTAAAGCAATCAGATTCCATTGTCAGCCAATAATAGCCAGCCATCAAGATTTTTCTTGCCATTGCGTGTCCATTTGCATGAGTTCCAAAAGAACCTTCGTGAACCTCTTGAATGATCTTTTCTGCTTCTGCTTTATCCACACATCTGAGGAGAACCATATCATGATTCCTCTTATAAAGCACATCACCATTTAAAAAGAAGTTCATTGACAACCTTCTCAAAACCCTCTTGTCGTTCTCTGAAATACCTGATGGATATTCCCTATTCTTAACATAGGATTTGATATCATAAAACCATGGTTTGCTATCAAGCTCTTCTTCTATCGATAAGCAATATGCTGGCTTATCCTTTTGTTGAATTTTTATGATCGGCACATCCTGACCGACGCTTATTTTGAACATTGATGATAATGTGGCCAAGGCATCAGCCAATTGGTTTTCTTCTCGAGGAATATGGTGAAAAGTGATATGCTCGAAGTTTTCTACCAATTCTTTGATATGTGTATGATACGGAACCAATTTGGAATCTCGAGTTTCCCACTCTCCTTTTGTTTGATGGATAACTAAAGATGAGTCTCCATATACCTCAAGAACTTTTATCTCTGACTCAATGGCTGCTTTAATGCCCATGACACATGCTTCATATTCTGCAATATTGTTTGTGCAATCAAAACACAATCTAGCCGTAAATGGAGTGAACTAGTTCTCTGGAGAAATCAAAATTGTCCCAATTCCATGACCTAACGCATTAGAAGCACCATCAAACACCAGCGTCCATTTTTCTTTATCAGGTGATTCATTCTCTTCAAATAAAGTCATGATGCCTTCATCGGGGAATTCACACTGCATTGATTGATAATCTTCTACAGGTTGTTGGGCCAAATACTCTGCTAGGGTACTTCCTTTTATAGCTTTTTGTGTAACGTATACCAAATCGTATTCTGATAACAACATTTGCCAACGGGCAATCCTTCCAGTAAGACCAGGTTTCTCAAAGATATACTTAATTGGGTCCATTTTAGACACCAACCAAGTTGTATGACATAACATGTATTGCCTTAACCGACGAGCATCCCATGCTAATGCGCAACATGTTCGTTCAAGTAGTGAATACCTCGTTTCACAGCTGGTGAACTTTTTGCTCAAATAATAAATAACATGTTCTTTCTTACCAAATTCATCATGTTGCCCCAATACACAACCCATTGAATCGTCAAGTACTGTTAGATACATAATAAGAGGTTTCCCAGGAACAGGAGGCACTAAGATTGGAGATTTTGACAAGTACTGTTTAATCTTTTCGAAAGCTTTTTGACAATTATCATTCCATTCAACCTTTTGGTCTTTGCGCAACAACTTGAAAATTGGCTCGCATGTAGCGGTGAGATGCGATATGAACCTGGCAATGTAATTCAATCTTCCCAAAAAGCCACGAACTTCTTTTTCCGTGCGTGGAGCGGGCATTTCTTGTATTGCTCTTACTTTATCTGGGTCCACCTCTATCCCTTTTTGACTAACGATAAACCCAAGTAACTTACCTGATCTTACACCAAATGTGCATTTAGCAGGGTTTAAACGAAGTCTGAACTTCCTCAGTCGCTCAAATAACTTTTGAAGGTTAACAACATGGTCTTCTTCGGTTCGAGATTTTGCGATCATATCATCCACGTAAACCTCTATTTCTTTATGCATCATGTCATGAAACAAGGTTACCATTGCTCTTTGATAGGTTGCCCCAACATTCTTCAATCCAAATGGCATCACTTTATAGCAGAAAGTTCCCCATTGTGTGATGAATGTAGTTTTCTCCATATCTTCGGGAGCCATCTTGATTTGATTGTACCCCGAGAAACCATCCATGAAGGAGAAAAGAGAGTATTGAGCAGTGCTATCCACTAGGACATCAATATGAGGTAGAGGAAAATCATCTTTAGGACTAGCTTTATTTAAATCCCGATAATCAACGCACATTCGAACCTTTCCATCTTTCTTTGGAACTGGTACAATATTAGCCACCCATTGAGGATATTTTGCTACTGCTAAGAAACCAGCATCAAATTGTTTCTTGACTTCTTCTCTAATTTTAAGTGACATATCAGGCCTCATCCTCCTCAATTTTTGTTTAATTGGAGCACATTCAGGCTTGAGTGGTAGCTTGTGTTCAACTATGTTAGTATCTAACCCGGGCATATCCTGATATGACCATGCAAAGACATCCACATAATCAATTAAAAGTTTAACCAACTTTTCTCGCTCACTTTCTTTCATAGACATACCAATTTTAACTTCTTTTTTATCATGCTCAGTCCCTAAATTGATCACCTCAACAGGTTCTTGATAGGGTTGGATTATCTTAGCTTCATGTTCAATTAAGCTTTCTAATTCTGGGGGAGGCTCACAATCGTCTTCACAATCCTCAACAGCGTGATTAATTGGATGCTCAAAATTACAAGGAAGTGTTCTAGCGCTGCTATTTTCAACATATTCATTTTCGACTCTGCATGGTTTAAATTTAAGAAGAAAAAAAGGAAAAAAAAGAGAATATGAATAAAGATTGCCAAAAAAGAAAAAATAGTTGGAGAATTCAAAAATGCGTTTATTGATAATAAGTAGGAAATTGAAATACATGCGCCCTAATTAGTTATCCTTATAGCCTTGGGCAGAGCAAAAGGAGTTAAAATACATAATTACTTTGAACATGAATTAACAAACACGGGAAACTCGATGATCTTCCAATTGTTGAGATTGGTGTTTGGAGAACATGGGTACACTAGCTTGAGGGTATTATCATCAACACGATCCTCTTCTACAACAGCCACTTGATCAGCATATATTATTCCAACACTTTGAAAGGTTTGACGAATGTCACAAATAAGGATCTTTTGTGAATTTGGTACCCGATTTTCCCAACGAGCTAGCTTGCTTTCTCGTTTTTCCTTGACAGCGTTCTCTTGATCAGCTTTGGTAGGTATATATCCCAACCCGTACTTATCCTTCTTTTCTGGTATTTCTATCAATTTCCCGAATTTAACAAAAACTCCTTCTTCCAACATGAATTTTGTAGCCTTCAATGAAGTGGTAGATAATTTTGGTTCTTTTAAACGAAATCCTCCACCCATGAAGACAGCGTTGGCGATTTCTAATGCTTGGAAGGAAGTCTCAATGGCTTCCTCTGTGTCTTCAATGTAGCCTGTAGAAGATAGATGACTCACTATCATATCTTCTTCCCCAGATATTATCACCAGTTTATTGTTCACTATAAACTTTAGCTTTTGATGGAGAGTGGATGTCACTGCTCCAGCAGCGTGAATCCACGGTCTCCCTAAAAGGCAACTGTACGCCGGCTTAATATCCATCACTTGAAAAGTTATTCCAAAGTTATGGGGTCCGATTTGAATCGGCATGTCAATCTCACCAATAACTTGTCTTCTGGACCCGTCAAATGCTTTCACCACCATAGCACTCGGCTTCAAACAAGCCCCATCAACAAATAGTTTTGATAGTGTTGATTTTGGCATGACATTTAACGATGAACCATTATCAACTAGCACTCGCGCAAGAATATGATCATGACATTTCACAGAGATGTGTAGTGCTTTATTATGCTCCACCCCTTCAGCTGGTAATTCAACATCACTAAAACTCAACCCGTTACAGGCGGTGATATTACCGACAACTCCATCAAACTGGTCAACGGTGATATCATGAGTAACATGGGCCTCATTTAAAACTTTCATCAGTGCCCTTCTATGTGCTTCAGAGTTTAATAACAAAGAAAGAACAGATATCTTAGAAGGGGTTTGATTTAGTTGATCTACCACCTTATACTCACTTTGCTTGATAAACTTCAAAAATTCATTAGCTTCTTCTTCAGGTATTGTCTTTTTGCAAGTTTCTGATCCTTTTATGGCATGATACACAACATCCTTCCCTTTTTCTCCACGACCTTCCTTTTTCCTAAGTTCTTCAGGAGTGTATACTCGACCACTTCGGGTCATCCCGCCAATCCCTGAAATATTGGTGATATCAGTACCTTGAGGCTTAAAGATATCGCATGATTGATGATTTACTAAATGGGATGTGACTTCATAACTCCATGGAACCGCTTTGTTATTTTCATAAGGAAAAGAGGTTGGTGCTTGAACAATTATTGCATTTTTCCCACTATGAATTGGCTTAGGATTCTCTTTTCTATAGAGGATTTCCAATGGTCTTGGAAAAGATCTATTTTTTCCATGCATGGCTCTATGGTCGATACATAATCATCTTTTGTGTACTGGTCTATCTCTTCTTCAATGAGATTGACAGCGGTATCTCCGTGACCCGGCAAAGGATTATTCCCCATGTTGGGACCATCTTCCTTGAAGGTAAGCCATTTTGCATTGATCAATTCTTGCACTTTAGTTTTTAAGGCTTGACAATCTTCGACGGAATGCCCCACGGCTCCAGCATGGTATTCATATTTGGCGTTTGGATTATACCATTTCGGAAATGGTGGTTCTAGAGGTTTCATTGGCCTTAGGACTACCATTGAATTTTGGAGTAAGTGAGGCAACAACTGACTGTATGTGACAGGAATTGGGTCAAAACGGGTTGTCCTTTTTTGATTGACAGGTGGTCTGTAGTGATTTGAGATTGGATTTTGGTTCCATTGACTTTGTTTGGAAAATGTGGTAGGTGGTGGTTGATAAAAAGGTGGTATTGAAGGGTGATATTGAGGGTATGAAGCTTGTGTGGTTGCGGCCACATATGGATAAGGAATGTAAGGAGTTTGTGATATTGGGGGCTGGAAGTTTGGGGGTCGATAAGAATTGATGGGTGGAAAATATGAGACTTTGGGGTTTACCATTACAACGTTAGTGTCCCCTTCTTTCTTTTTTGTGAATGTCACTTGGGGTCTTTTTATGCTAGTTGTTGCACATACGATCTTGCCACTCCTCATCCCACTTTCTATCCTTTCTTCTATGATGACAAGGTCAAAAAAGTTTGATGACATACTCTCAATCATCTTTTCATAAAAAGGCGATTGGAGAGTATCCATAAACATACCAACCATTTCTTTTTCAGATAAAGGAGGTTCTACTTGTGATGTAATTTCCCTCCATCGTTGCACGTATTCTTTGAAAGCTTCGTTGTCCTTTTTCAATGAATTTTGCAATTGCATCCTATCAAGGGTCATGTCAATGTTGTACCTGTATTGCCTCAAGAAGGCATCAGCCAAGTCTTTCCACGAACGAATACGACTTCGCTCAAGATGCATATACCAACTTAACGATGCCCCACTCAAACTATCTTGAAAAAAATGAATGAGAAGTTTTTCGTTATGAGCATGAGAAGCCATTTTTTTGCAATACATAGTTAGATGATTTTTAGGACATGTGTTGCTTTTGTATTTTTCAAAGTCAGGAACCTTGAATTTTGGAGGGATAGTCACATCAGGAACCAAACACATGTCGAAAGCTTCGAGACCATAAACATTATGCCCCTCAATTGCTTTTATTCGCTCTTCTAAGACATGGAATTTTTCCTTTGATTGTGTATCATCCCCAATGTGAGGTTGATGCCAATTCTCATTAGCATCAAAATGGGGCACTTGAGGTACACTATATGGAATATTTTCTGTGGGTATAGTGTTTTGGGGTGGCACATATCCCAAATGAGGTAGGATTTGTGATTGGTTTAAGTTTTGGGGGTTGACAGCTAAGTGGTTTTGGTTATTTTCTATGGGGTTGATGACTACAGGCGGAGTATAACCAGGTGGTAGACCATATATAGGAAATTGCATAGCTACTGTGCGGAATTGTTGGTTAGTCGAGGTAAAACCCGGTGGATGAGAAGGAGTAGTTTGGTGTTCTTCATTTACAATTGGAGGATCCCCATCTGTATTCTCCTTCCTTGCCAAAGTCTGTATAGCTTCCAAGATTCGATCGACCTTTTCCTTCAGTTGGTTGACATCCGTTCTTATCACCTATTGGTTTTGAAATATGAATGTGATGGAAATGAAATAAATTAGTTACTTATGATAGTTGGATAGTGGGAAATCATACGCCTTAGGTAATAGCAAGAACAAATTATTAGTGAAGAAAATATGAGGACTGGAAATCAAAATAGAAAATCCTTCATTGATAAGAAAAAGAGTACATCATATTCAAATTAAAAACTACATTGACTATGGGATTTCAATCTTCTCTTCTAATAGGACAACCAATCTTTTCCTCCAATTCTTCTATCAAATTTTTGCAATATTCAACGAACTTGTAGAATTTGACTGGAGTATTCAATGGATGCATTACCGCATCAATCTCTCTTAGATGTGTTGGAATTTTTAAGACTGCTTGATTAGCTAGCATTGCCAATTTTGAAAAGCAGTCTTTCCAATGTCTTCCTTTATCTTCCAACTCTTTATAGACCTCTTGATTCTTTAATTGACCTAGCAACGTTATAAATCGATCCTCCCAATATATGGTTTCGTCCTTTAGGTCACTATAGATCTTTTCTTGGTAATCGATGTAATTCTTCAGCTCACTAGAATTCTCCATTTCTATTCTTAGTGCGTCTTGATGTTTCGAGAGTAATTCTTCAATTTCTTCATTGTGTTGCCTCTCGTTCCTTACTTGACTCTCATACTCAGCTACCATTTCTTTAAGTTGTTTCTTTAAATCCTCAAACTCCTTTTTTATCTTCTTCTCAGAGCTTGCTGATTTTGACCACAACTGCTTCCACATATAGGCCTCTTCGATAGCGGCATTCTTTTCTTGCTTTCGCACATCTAACTCTTCATTTGCACCTCTCAAACAATCTTGTATGTCAAGTTTATTTTCTTTTTCAACTTTCAACCTCTTGTTACTTCTTTCAATAAACTGATTTTTACAAGTATTTTCTGACCGTAAGTTCTCATTCTCTTGGGTGACTTTTTCTAACTTTGCTTGCAGCTCTTTTTTCTCCTCTTCAGATTTTAGCAAAGCTGCTTTGAGCTCTTCTATCTCTTCATTTGCAACAAGAATTGGTTCAGACATTTCCTGATCATTTGATGGTGTACTGTGGAAAGGCAGCTTGATTTCTTGGACTCTATTTTTTATCCATTGTTGATAGGGTTCTTTTGTGCTGCAACTTCTGCATCCAAGTGCTTTTCCTTTTCTGATGATCTTCTCCCAAGCTCGACTTATCCTTCGCAACATCGGTGGGTCTACTATACCCGTATTGTGCAAAATAAAAGCTTCCAATGACTTATCATCTGGTTTTTCCAACATAGGGTAGCCAAGCTGTCTCAAAGCTACCGTCGGATTGTAATTAATACATCCTTTGGTTCCCATGAGAGGCACATTTGGGAAATCTCCGCATTGACATATTACTTCCTCTACCCCTTGTTCCCTGTGATACCATGAAATTGTGTCTCCAGTAAGGCTAGCTATACTTTGAGCCCATTCACGATTATCTTTAATTCCAATATGATACCCTTTCTTGAACATGTGAGACATAAACCAGATATACAGCACTGGAGCACAACACAAAATTGTTCCCCCTTTCTTCTCATGTCGCATATGTAGAGAGTAGTATACATCAGCAAGAATCGCGGGAACTGGATTTTGCTTATGTTTGTTAAAAGATAAGAAGACATTGATAGCAGCAAAATCAACAAAATTATCAAGGTTTGGGAATAAAACAATACCATAGATGATTAGAGCCAAAACGTCTATAAAAGCACTCCATTCTTTTTTAATGGCTAAATCGTGGCACTTTTGCTCTAGATATTTTCTTGAAAAACCATGAATGGCTCCTTTTTCTTCTTTTGAACTTGCCAACTCTCTTATATCGATTTTCAATACTTCCGAAATTGCCTCCAAACTTGGTGGTTGCCCAGTATATCGATAAGGATTTTCTTTTTCTAGGGAATAACCCAATATTCGCTCAAATTCCTCTAATGTCGGGGCCAACTGAAAGTCTTGAAAGGTGAAACATCTTAAGAGAGGGTCGTAATACTGAGCCAAAGCCGTGAGGGCCCCCGTTTGCACATTTACTGCCAAGAGATTTAGGATCTTCCCATATTTGAGAAAGAAACTATCACATTGTATAGTTTTCATTTGATTGCTGATGTCTCTTAAACTTTTCAAATCAGGTTGTTTGAATTTTAAAAGTAAAGTTTTTCTTTTTTCTGATCCCATTGTCTGCTTTAATTTAACACGTGACTAAAATTCTTATGATTCCCCAACAATCCTGAAAATTGATGCAAAATGCCAATTTATTTTCAAAAGAAACAATGTCATGAAATATGAATGCAATTATGTAGAATGTATGTTGTGAATATATAACATTTTGAATGAATGTATGAGGTTTTTTTTTGCTAATATGGATATTCTTATAATGAAAGGGTCTATTAGCTTATGTAGTGAAACTCTCACAAAGGTGGCTCTATAGTTCTAAACACGGTCTCTAGAGCCAATAATCTCATTTTGGAATATTGTCAACAACAATAGGTAAACTATTTGGAGTGACAATACCCTCAATAAGATCAAACTCTAGGTGAGATTTTCGTGCTAACCAAACAGGATGTACATCCAGAAGGCTACCACTACACAACCTCGAAACTAAACTTAAGTTTTGTTCAAACTCGGGTGTAAGGTTCCACTCATAAGTGTGTGTCTTAATAAAAGTGTAAGGTGTAGAATAAGTATGATTCAATAACTTCATAACGATAATAAACATATAATAAATAATAAATAAATAGATAAATAAATAAATCAATAAATAAATACATGAATAAATAAATAAA
>PGTU02012727.1:0-22603 GCA_002896215.2 Cicer echinospermum | reverse complement strand
ATTGAATTTGATAAAACCATTAGAGTTAAACGAGTATTGAAAAATGGTAATCTAATTTAATACCTCGGTTTACTTAATGTGCGTTTGAGGACAATGTTTAAGTTAACTGGTATTAAGAATGGGGAATCTCTTAATGTCTCGGTTACTTAATGTTTGTTTTTGAATATCACTTCAGTAAATGAGTATTAAGAATGGGGAATCTCTTAATGTCTCGTTTACTGAATGTTTTATGTGGAAATCGTTTAAGTCAAAAGTATATTAAGAATGGGGGAATCTCTTGATATGTCTGTTTGCTTAACGTTTTGTTTTGAAAATCATTAAGATAAATCAGTATTAAGAATGGGGAATCTCTTAATGACTTATTTATTTTAATGTTGTTTTGAAAATCGCTTAAGTTAAATGGGTATTAAAAATGGGGAATCTTTTAATATCTGCATTTGCTTAACGATTGTTGTGGATGGAGTCTGTGTATGCTCATGCATTTCATTTTGGTAAATTGTGTTGACCCGTGATAGGTGACACCTTGGTAAACTGTACTGACCCGTGATAGGTGGTACGTTTACGATTTACGTTTTTGGTAAATTTGTGTTGACCCGTGATAGGTGACACCCTTGGTAAACTGTACTGACCCGTGATAGGTGGTACGTTTACGATTTACGTTTTTGGTGAATTGTGCTGACCCGTGATAGGTGGCACCTCGGTAAACAGTACTGGTCTGTGATAGGCGGTACGTTTACGATTCCCGCTTTTTCTTTTAGTAAATCGTGTTGACCCGTGATAGGTGACACCTCGGGTAAACTATACTGACCCGTGATAGGTGGTACGTTTATGATTTAAGCATTTTAGTAAATCGTGCTGACCCGTGATAGGTGGCACCTCGGTAATTGGTACTTTGGCCTGCGATAGGCGGTACAATTATGATTTACGGCCCTTCAGGAGGGTTTTGGTTTGGAATTCCGAGTCCATGCATTTTGGCATATACGCATTGCATTAGGGTGCTTGGCACACGAGTCGTGTTTGATTCGAGTCTATGTTTGAGTGTTTTGAATTTTGATTTATCTTGGTAATCGCGTTGAAGGTGCTAAGTGGTATGTGTTAATTATTGTGTGTAAGTATGATGGTTTTCGAAATCCCATTTGCCGTGGTAATCGCGTAGGAATTGCTAAGTGTTAGGTTGTGGACTTGATTAGAAATGACTTGAGTTAATTCTTAAATTTTTGGAAAAATGATCAGTGAAATCGATTTCCCAATCGATTGGATGGTAGACAGGGACTTGGCCAAATGGACAAAATCGATTAGCCAATCGATTTTGTAATCAGTTTTCGAAAATCATTTACGAAATCGATTGCCCAATCGATTGGGCCTTAAGTCAGGGACTCATCCATATTCGACCAAATCGATTTGGAAATCGATTGGCTTAAAAGCTGGGGACTCAGTACTCACTCAATCGATTGATTCAGCCCAGGATTATGTTTTCATTAAAAACCTTCACCCCAATCGATTTCCCAATCGATTGGCTCAGTGAAAATCCTCAGTTTGAGTTAGATGATTGATTACTCATTAACTTATCCATGTCTTGTTTTGTTATGTGTTAATTAGGAGATTGAGAACTTCATTTTACTTTCATTTTTGATTGGCAAAGTATTGTATGAACTGTTCGCATATTGAAAATCCTGTTAAGGTGCATGCTTAGTTGAAAAGTCATTTTGAGCATTTAAAAACTTAATTGCTATGTGTTAACTGTTATTTTTTTGGTTGGTGACCCTTTACAATTATTATGGAAATCTGGGCTTTGCCCTCATATGAGAGTCAGGACGGTCCTACCGGTTCGTACCCTACGGACGGGAATGGAGATGGGAACGCTTGACTGCAGTTACGTTAGTAGGATCTCACGGGGCGCGTGGTGATACTTAGGGTGTATAGCTTTTTGGTAGGATGATCAGATTAGGATGATGTATAGGGACTAGGTGTCCTTCTTTTTGGATCGAAGTATTCTTAGTTTGGAAAACTGTACTTATACTAATTTTGTCAGTTTGACATCTTATTCGAATGGGTTCCATGTACCATTTGTTGTTGTGTAAATGTTTTGGATTTATAATTGGAGAAACTTTTCCGCTGCTTGTAAATTATAATGACTCAATTATTTATCCAAAGGCATTTCCTGATTTAATTCTTCGTTTGTCTTAATTACTTTTAAGAGAAAAAAAAAATATACCCTCGCTTTGAAAAACGGGGTGTTACATTGTGGTATCAGAGCATTGGTTTAGTTTTCTTTGGGAGCTGTGGAACCTTGGTTATAGATTGTAGGTCGACCTATAAGTTGGGAGTTGTCATCTGATCATGTGTCGGTTTAGGTGACTTGAGTTGTCAAGTTCAATATAATTAATTGTGTGGTTATAGTCAGACGTTAGTTTGGAGTTATTTGTAGTAGTGTTAAGACTCTACTTGATGATGGTTTTATAGGAAACCATGCCGCCAAGAAGGAATGACGCTCCGAGAGCCAACGCCAATAGGAATGATCAAATGGTGGAGGCTATGAATAACATGGCTGCTTCTGTTGCTGCACAGACTGCTGCCAAGACTCAACGGGATCTTGAAATGAGGGGAAGAGAGATCCGTGCAGCAGAGTCAAGAGCGTTAGAAGACTTCCGTCGTTACAATCCTCCTAAGTTCAAAGGGGGTGAGAATTCAGAGAAGGCGGATCAATGGATCCAAGAAGTGGAGAAGATCTTTGAAATGATAAATTGTCAGGCGGGAGTGAAGGTCAGCTATGCCACTTACATGCTGTTGGGGGATGTTGAGTACTGGTGGAGGAGTGCAAGGTTATTGATGGGAGCAGCCCACGAGGAGGTGAACTGGGAATCGTTCAAAAGGAAGTTTTTAGACAAATACTTCCCGATGAGTACCAGGACTAAACTGGGCGATGATTTTCTGAAACTTCACCAGGGGAGCATGACCGTGGGCGAATATGCAGCTAAGTTTGAATCGCTATCGAGGCATTTCAGGTTCTTCCGTGAAGAAATTGACGAACCATTCATGTGTCATCGTTTCCAAGACGGACTGAAGTATGAGATTCAAGACTCCGTCTTACCCTTGGGAATTCAACGTTTCCAAGCGCTTGTAGAGAAATGTAGAGAAGTAGAAGATATGAAAAACAAGAGGGCTAGCCGAGGAGGGAATTTTAATTCGGGAGGCCCTAGTCGGGTGAATTATCAGAACAGGGGAAAGCAAGTTGCTAGACCTTATAATCGACCCCAGAATAACAACGGTGGCAGAGTCGCCCGGGAACCAGAATTTCGGGAGGCAATTGGGGCAAGTGCTTCGATGTTTCCGATGTGGGGGAGAAGGACACTATGCTAGTGCTTGTACCACTAACATCCCCACCTGTCACAATTGTCGGAAGTCGGGCAGATGGCAAGGGATTGCACGGCTCCAAAGGTGGAACCAGTGGTGAATGTAGCTAGGGCTACCCGTCCTACTGCTAGAGGACGCATTTATTGTGTGAGTGCTGAAGAGGGGAATCCATCTGGTAATCTGATTCAGCGTGACTTTGAGATTGCAGGTAACACTCTAACTGCACTCTTTGATTCGGGGGCAACCCATTCCTTCATTGCTATGGATTGTGTGAACCGCTTGAAGTTATCTGTATCTTCTTTACCTTTTGATTTGGTTGTTTCCACACCTGCTAAGACTTTGACCGTAAATTCGGCATGTTTACATTGTCGAATGACTATACAGAATAGGGATTTCTTGGTTAATTTAATTTGTTTACCGCTACAATCACTCGAGGTCATCCTCGGTATGGATTGGATGTCTTATCATTATGTGATCTTGGATTGTGCTCGTAAATTGGTTCTTTTCCCCGAACCAGGAGTTGTTAAGTATTTAGCTGCTAACGAACTCCGAGTGTCGCTAAGTGAAGGGACTCATGAGTTTTTGTCTCTAGCCAATGTGGAGGCAAAGATAAATGTGATCATAGAAGATGTGATGCTTGTCAACGAGTACCGGGATGTATTTCCAACAGAAATTCCAGGATTGCCACCGGTAAGAGAAGTGGAATTCTTCATTGATTTGCACCCAGGAACGGGACCTATTTCAATGGCACCTTATCGAATGTCGCCATTGGAATTAAATGAGCTCAAAAGCCAAATTGAAGACTTGTTGGAGAAGAAATTCATCAGACCAAGTGTATCACCATGGGGAGCTCCAGTTTTGCTAGTTAAGAAGAAGGACGGAAGCTCGCGCCTATGTGTGGATTATAGACAGCTTAACAAGGCAACTATTAAGAATCGTTATCCTTTGCCACGAATCGACGATTTGATGGATCAATTGAGAGGGGCCGCGATATTTTCGAAGATTGACTTGAAGTCGGGTTACCATCAGATTCGAGTAAGGGAAGGAGACATTCAGAAAACAGCTTTCAGAACCCACTATGGGCATTATGAATACCTGGTTATGCCGTTTGGAGTTACCAATGCACCGGCAATTTTCATGGACTACATGAACAGAATCTTTAATTCATTCCTTGATAAATTCGTTGTAGTGTTCATTGATGATATATTGATTTATTCAAGGACTGAAGAAGAGCATGGAGAACATTTACGACAAGTTCTTGAGATTTTACGCGAGAAGCGATTGTATGCCAATTTGTCGAAGTGTGAATTTTGGCTAGAGAAAGTGAATTTCTTGGGACATGTGATAACCAAGGAAGGAATCGCTGTAGATCCGGCTAAGATTGAGGCGGTTCTTGCTTGGAAACAGCCTCAGACGGTCACTGACATACGGAGTTTTTTAGGACTGGCAGGGTACTACAGGAGGTTTATCGAGGGTTTTGCTAAGATTGTGGCTCCATTGACACAACTTACCAGAAAAGATCAACCGTTCGCATGGACGGAGAAGTGTGAGGAAAATTTCCAGTTACTAAAGAGAAAATTGACGACCTCACCAGTGTTGGTATTACCGCAATCAGAAGAACCCTATGAAGTTTATTGTGGTGCATCTCACCAAGGTTTGGGATGTGTTCTGATGCAACACAAGAAAGCAGTGGCTTATGCCTCAAGACAACTGAAGATCCATGAGAGAAACTATCCCACCCATGATTTGGAGCTTGCTGCTGTTGTGTTTGCATTGAAGATCTGGAGGCACTATTTATATGGGTGCACGTTCACCGTGTTCAGCGCCCATAAAAGCTTGAAATATTTGTTTGATCAGAAGGAGTTGAACATGCGCCAGAGACGATGGATGGAGACTCTCAAGGACTTTGATTTCACACTGCAGTACCACCCTGGGAAGGCCAATGTAGTGGCGGATGCGTTGAGCAGAAGAAGTGTATCGGTGTCTTCAATAATTATGGCTAGACAACAAGAGTTGTGGGAAGCTTTTAGAGACCTACACCTGAACGTAGAGTTCGCACCGGGAATTTTGAAATTCGGAATGATTAAAATCTCGAGTGGACTACTTGAAGACATTGCGAATTCTCAAGATGATGTCTTAATTCAAGAGAAGAGGAATCTAATGGTGCAAGGGAAGACGACTGAGTTCAAGATTGGGACAAATAATATTTTGCGATGTAATGGTAGGATTTGTGTACCAGAAATTGCAGATATGCGGAGAACGATTTTAGATGAGGCGCATAAGAGTAAGCTGAGTATTCATCCTGGAGCAACAAAGATGTATCAGGATTTGAGGCAGAATTATTGGTGGCCAGGAATGAAGAAACATGTGGCGGAATATGTATCCACTTGTCTAACTTGTCAGAAAGCGAAGGTGGAACATCAGCGACCTGCTAGGATGTTGCAACCTTTAGATATACCTGAATGGACGTGGGACAACATTTCCATGGATTTTATAACCGGATTGCCAAAGACAAGGAAGAAGAATGATTCTATATGGGTGATAGTGGACCGACTGACTAAATCTGCTCACTTTTTGCCGGTAAGGACCACCTATAAGGTAGATCAGCTAACGGAGATCTACATTGCTGAAATTGTGAGGTTACACGGGGTACCATCGAGCATTGTATCAAACCGTGATCCGAAGTTCACATCACATTTTTGGGGAGCATTGCACGAAGCATTGGGAACGAAGCTACGATTGAGTTCAGCTTACCATCCACAAACGGACAGACAGACTGAAAGGACGAATCAGTCCTTGGAAGATCTATTGAGAGCATGTGTATTAGATGATAGGGGAAGCTGGGATGATGTACTTCCGTTGATTGAGTTCACTTACAACAATAGTTTCCACGCAAGTATTGGAATGGCACCATATGAAGTGTCAAACGCCCTTGTGTTGGTATAAAGACGGTGAGAATATCATTGTCGGACCAGAGATGGTGCAACAGACCACAGCTAAAGTAAGGAAGATCAAGGAGAAAATGAAGATGTCACAAGATCGTCAGAAGAGTTACGCGGACAAGCGTCGCAGACTTTTGGAATTCGAACAGGGTGACCATGTATTTCTGAGAGTCACGAATTGAAATCGAAGAAGTTGACTCTGAAATTCATTGGACCATATCAGATTTCTGCACGAATTGGGCCGGTTGCTTATCGGATTGCATTACCTCCGATACTGTCCAATATTCATGACGTGTTTCATGTGTCACAGTTGAGGAAATATCTCGCAGATCCATCTCACGTGATCGAACCAGACACAATCCAGCTAAAGGATAACCTGTCGTTCGAAGTACCACCCGTGAGAATTGAGGACAGGAAGATTAAGCGGTTGAGGACCAAGGATGTTTCATTGGTCAAGGTGATTTGGAACCCAATTACTGGAGATGCGACTTGGGAATTGGAGAGCAGGATGAGAGAACAACACCCAGAGTTATTTTTATCGATGCATAGTTTCGAGGACGAAACTAATTTTAGAGGGGTAGTAATGTAAGACCCATAATTTTAAAGTACCATTTATGTATTTTTGGTGTATTTTGGATTTTGCTCGGAGCTTTAAGCCAAAGTTAATAAATATTTTGGAGTTTTATAATCAAAAAGATATTTTGATGCCAATTAAAATTTCTCGTCGATAAATAAATTGAAAATTAACTGCGGTGAAATCCTTTACGGATAATTCAATGCGTTTTGGGGTGAAACGGTAATTTAACAAATATCTAGATATTTTGAGATATTTGTTAAGTTATATTTATTATCTATATATGTTTGTTTGGAGGGAAAAAGAAAGGAAAACTAGAAGGAAGAAAAGGAAAAGAAAATAGTATAAAAGGAAGGAAGGAAAAAGGAAGAAAGGAAAACAAAAAGGAAAGAAAAAGAAAGGAAGGAAAATCGAAAAATTCCATCTTCTTCCTCTGAACCGTGACCCATTTTTCCTCCTTCTCCCGTTTTCATTTTCGTCGCTTTCTTTTCTTCAAAACTAGTAACCCAAGGTTGGGTGAGTGTTAGAACAAAGGTTTCGCAACTCCACTCTTCCTCTTCAATCCGAAAACGAAGAAAAACGGTATTTGAGATCCAAACACAAACCTCTCCATTTCTTCTAGATCCAAGCTTCTTTTCGCGAAGAGTTAGAAGGGAAAGTTGCTCACTACCACGCCACGGTGCTAGGGGACCAATTTGGAGGCGACGTTGCGAGCAAAGATTTTACCGGCTTTACTCGCGGTACCGGAAAACCACGTTGAAGCTAACGTTAAGGTAAGGGCTCCTTCCAAACTTTTAGTTGCATTAGGGACTTATCTGTGATTGTGTGGGAAGGAATTTGTCAGGGTTCGATGTATTGATTTGGGGAAAAACGAATCTAATGCGTTATGGGTAAAACCTTAGAGTTAGGTTTTGGTTATATGGATGAATGTTCTATGTTAAATGAACCTAAAATCGCTTGTGTATGTTTATGAGTAAATGAAATTGATGTGTTTGAGTGTTATGTTGTGTTGATTGTGTTCGTCGTGTTTGACGTTTCTAAGTTAATACCGATGAATTTGATGTGTTTTGGTGGCGTTGTTGAATTGAATTTGATAAAATGTTTTGAGTTGGGTTTGTTGTGAAATTGGAAAACCATTAGAGTTAAACGAGTATTGAAAATGGGGAATCTTTTAATACCTCGGTTTACTTAATGTGCGTTTGAGGAAAATGTTTAAGTTAACTGGGTATTAAGAATGGGGAATCTCTTAATGTCTCGGTTACTTAATGTTTGTTTTTGAAAATCACTTCAGTAAATGAGTATTAAGAATGGGGAATCTCTTAATGTCTCGTTTACTGAATGTTTTATGTGGAAATCGTTTAAGTCAAAAGTATATTAAGAATGGGGAATCTCTTGATATGTCTGTTTGCTTAACGTTTTGTTTTGAAAATCATTAAGATAAATCAGTATTAAGAATGGGGAATCTCTTAATGACTTATTTATTTAATGTTGTTTTGAAAATCGCTTAAGTTAAATGGGTATTAAAAATGGGAATCTTTTAATATCTGCATTTGCTTAACGATTGTTGTGGATGGAGTCTGTGTATGCTCATGCATTTCATTTTGGGTAAATTGTGTTGACCCGTGATAGGTGACACCTTGGTAAACTGTACTGACCCGTGATAGGTGGTACGTTTACGATTTACGTTTTTGGTAAATTGTGTTGACCGTGATAGGTGACACCTTGGTAAACTGTACTGACCCCGTGATAGGTGGTACGTTTACGATTTACGTTTTTGGTGAATTGTGCTGACCCGTGATAGGGTGGCACCTCGGTAAACAGTACTGGTGGTCTGTGATAGGCGGTACGTTTATGATTCCCGCTTTTTTCTTTTAGTAAATCGTTTTGACCCGTGATAGGTGACACCTCGGTAAACTGTACTGACCCGTGATAGGTGGTACGTTTATGATTTACTTCATTTTAGTAAATCGTGCTGACCCGTGATAGGTGGCACCTCGGTAATTGTACTTTGGCCTGCGATAGGCGGTACAATTATGATTTACGGCCCTTCAAGGAGGGTTTTGGTTTGGAATTCCGAAGTCCATGCATTTTGGCATATACGCATTGCATTAGGGTGCTTGGCACGCGAGTCGTGTTTGATTCGAGTCTATGTTTGAGTGTGTTTTGATTTTGATTTATCTTGGTAATCGCGTTGAAGGTGCTAAGTGGTATGTGTTAATTATTGTGTGTAAGTATGATGGTTTTCGAAATCCCATTTGCCGTGGTAAATCGCGTAGGAATTGGCTAAGTGTTTAGGTTGTGGACTTGATTAGAAATGACTTGAGTTAATTCTTAAATTTTTGGAAAAATGATCAGGGAAATCGATTTCCCAATCGATTGGATGGTAGACAGGGACTTGGCCAAATGGACAAAATCGATTAGCCAATCAATTTTGTAATCAGTTTTCAAAAATCATTTACGAAATCGATTGCCCAATCGATTGGGCCTTAAGTCAGGGACTCGTCCATATTCGACCAAATCGATTTGGAAATCGATTGGCTTAAAACCTGGGGACTCAGAACTCACTCAATCGATTGCCAAATCGATTGATTCAGCCCAGGATCTGTTTTCATTAAAAACATTCACCCAATCGATTTCCCAATCGATTGGCTCAGTGAAAATCCTCAGTTTGAGTTAGATGATTGATTACTCATTAACTTATCCATGTCTTGTTTTGTTATGTGTTAATTAGGAGATTGAGAACTTCATTTTACTTTCATTTTTGATTTGCAAAGTATTGTATGAACTTTTTGCATATTGAAATCCTGTTAAGGTGCATGCTTAGTTGAAAAGTCATTTTGAGCATTTAAAAACTTAATTGCTATGTGTTAACTGTTATTTTTTTGGTTGGTGACCCTTTACAATTATTGTGGAAATCTGGGCTTTGCCCTCAGATGAGAGTCAGGACGGTCCTACCGGTTCGTACCCTACGGACGGGAATGGAGATGGGAACGCTTGACTGCAGTTACGTTAGGACGATCTCACGGGGCGCGTGGTGATACTCAGGGTGTATAGCTTTTTGGTAGGATGATCAGATTAGGATGATGTATAGGGACTAGGTGTCTTCTTTTTGGATCGAAGTATTCTTAGTTTGGAAAACTGTACTTATACTAATTTTGTCAGTTTGACATCTTATTCGAATGGGTTCCATGTACCATTTGTTGTTGTGTAAATGTTTTGGATTTATAATTGGAGAAACTTTTCCACTACTTGTAAATTATAATGACTCAATTATTTATCAAAGGCATTTCCTGATTTAATTATTTATTCCATTCTTAATTCTCATTTAACTTAAACGACTTTCAAAAACAAACATTAAGTAACCAAGACATTTAGAGATTCCCCATTCTTAACGCCCAGTTAACTTAACAATTTTCAAAACAAACATTAAGTAACCAAGACATTAAGAGATTCCCCATTCTTAACGCCCAGTTAACTTAAACGATTTTCAAAACAAAATATTCAGTAAACGAGACATTAAGAGATTCCCCATTCTTAATACTCATTTACTAAACGATTTTTTCAAAAACAAACATTAAGTAACCGAGACATTAAGAGATTCCCCATTCTTAACGCCCAGTTAACTTAACAATTTCAAAACAAATATTAAGTAACCAAGACATTAAGAGATTCCCATTCTTAACGCCCAGTTAACTTAAACGATTTTCAAAACAAAATATTCAGTAAACGAGACATTAAGAGATTCCCCATTCTTAATACTCATTTACTAAACGATTTTCAAAAACAAACATTAAGTAACCGAGACATTAAGAGATTCCCCATTCTTAACGCCCAGTTAACTTAACAATTTTCAAAACAAATATTAAGTAACCAAGACATTAAGAGATTCCCCATTCTTAACGCCCAGTTAACTTAAACGATTTTCAAAACAAAATGTTCAGTAAACGAGACATTAAGAGATTCCCCATTCTTAATACTCATTTACTAAACGATTTTCAAAAACAAACATTAAGTAACCGAGGCATTAAGAGATTCCCCATTCTTAACGCCCAGTTAACTTAAACGGTTTTTCACAAACAAACACACATTTAAGTAAACAAGACATTAAGAGATTCCCCATTCTTAATCCTCGTTAAACTTAATGGTTTTTCAAATTCCACACAAAACAAACTCAAACATACTTTCAACCCACATCAAAAACACATCAATTCATTTATTCACAAGATCCAACCATACACATATCAAATTTCATCAATATCAATTAAGAGCACGTCAAAAACAACGAACACAAATCGACACAATCCACTACTCAAAACACACAAGTTTCATTTACTCAAAATCTTACATACGTGAGGTAAATTCATTTTTCCCAAAACAATACTCCAATCCTAACAAAATTCGTTTCACACAACCACAGATAAGGCCTAGATGCAAACTAAAAGTTTGGAAGGAGCCCTTACATTAACGTTAGCTCTAACGTACGATTACAGCACCGTGAGTAAACTTCGGTAAAAATCTTCGCTCGCAACGTCGCCTCCAAAATTGGTCCCCTAGCACCGTGGCGTGGTAGTGAGCAATTTTCCCTTCTAACTCTTCGCGAATGAAGCTTGGATCTAGAAGAAACGGAGGGGTTTATGTTTGAATCTCAAATACCGTTTTTCTTCGTTTTTGAATCAAAGAGGAGAGTGGAGTTGCGAAATCCTTGTTCTAAACACTCACCCAACCTTGGGTTACTAGTCTTGAAGAAAGAAAGCAACGAAAGACGAAAATGGAGGAGAAGGGAAAATGGGGGGTCACACACAGGGAGGAAGAAGATGGGAATTCTGAATTTCTTTCCTTCCTTTTTCCTTTCTTTGTTTTTTCTTCCTTTCTATTTTCCTTCTTTCCTTTATATAACCTTTTCTTTTCCTTTTCCTTCCTTCTAATTTCCTTTCTTTCTATTCTCTCCAAGCAAACATATATATATATATATATATATATATATATTATATATATATAGATAGATTATATATAGATATAGATATATATTATATATATATATATATATATATATATATATATATATATAGTATATATTATATTAAAATATAACTTAACAAATATCTCAAAATATCTAGATACTTGTTAAATTACCATTTCACCCGTAACGCATTAAATTCTCCGTAAAGGATTATCCGCACTTAATTTAAATTTTATTTATCGACGAGTAATTCTAAACGGTGTCAAAATAACTTTTTGATCCTATAAACTCCATAATATTATTAACTTTGGCTAAAAAGCCTCCGAGCCAAAATCAAAACATATAAAATACATAAAGTATACTTTAAAAATTAGGGTCTTACATTTCCCCACCCGAATACCACCAAGGTCTAACAATCTTGCCTTAAGGCTCAACAGTAGACTCCCATGATCAGGCTCATTCAGTTGTACTTCCCCGAAATCACTAGGTTGTCCAGGCCCTACCTATATGATGACAAAATAATCTCCACTTCACAAAATCTCAATATTTATTTTCACCCCTCGTTGTCTGTGGTACTCCATTAATAAGGCCATCATCTCAAACACAAATTGGAATCACAATTATTTCATCAACTATGGAGTTACTTCAATATTCTCATCATAATTTATAACATCACTATTATTAATCGCACGTCATCACATAAACTCATCACAATCTTATAACAACAATCAGACATCATCGTACAGACTTATCACAAATTTATAAAATCATTATTATTAATTATACATCATCGTAATCACATAAACTTATTAAAATGCATCCACCTTTTATTATCATACCACGTAAACCTGGCAAATCACATATACATAAAATTCATTTGACATCCAATATCACAATAATATTAAATATCACACATTTAAATGATAATAAATCAAATATCGAATAATAATATCAAATGCCCAACATTTAACCAATTAAATAAAATATCACAATAATATTAAATATCACACTTATACGAATCAATCAACACCTTATAAGTATTTATGTTCCATATTTTTAATCTCACAATTTCCATTTTTGCACATAATTAATTTATCACTCAAAGGGCTACTGCGGTACGTAGCGAGCCCCGAATGAATCGTTGGGAAATACGGTTTTCCCGTTTATCTCACAATATATTATACTCATGAATTCAAACACTTTCTCACCCCCTAACCTTATTTTGACGCTTCACACATGAATACGATTCATGAGCACACAATCTTTGTTCTTTTGACTCTTTGTCCTTCAATCGATCTAACTCGACAATTTATGGGTAAACATCAAAAATAAATTTGAAGGTCAGTGGATATATAACCACTTTCACGCAATCGTTTTGGGGTTGGTTTCACTCAAATTGGACTTATGGTGAAAGGAGACGATCAAATAATGAATTCTACAACGAGAAGCGATATATCTATGATATAATGGGGTTGTTAAAAATATATAGAAAATTGTGTTTAATTGCTAGCTAAATGAGTAAAAAACCATAATGAAATTTGGACAAACGAAAACCTTTTCTGGATAGTTTCGATCACCGGTGGCAAAACGATAGCCTAGTTTGTTTCTTTTGCTGATTTTTCCTCGTCCAAGCGCTGCCTATTTTTCTTATTAGGATATTACCTATAAACTCTTCACACTATGGGTGAAACCTATTAGTTCCTGATATTATTTTGTGTTATTTTACTATTTTTATTTTTGATGTCGAAAAGAACATATAATGTGTGTAATGTATGTACTAGGTGCTGCGACAAAACCCAGGCCTAAATAAACTGAACCGTCCGCGGCCCATTTCTGTAACGAGTGGCAAGATCGGTTTCCGGGTAAGCGGGTCAAACAAACGGGTGCTGGGTTTATAATGGACGGGTTCGTCAGAATTCTTGAACCACGATACCAAACCGCCGTTCAAAATTATATATTATATTTAATTTCTTATAATATGAGTTCGTTACTTATTGTTATTTTTGATTTTATTGTAAATGTTTAATTTGATATCACTTCTAATTTTCTTTTATCTTTTTATATCTCTCTTATATCCTCTTCCACTTTTGTAAATCGATATTCTATTCATTTAGTGTTCTGTGGATGAAACATTTGGTAGTTCGTGGAGTGAAATATTTGGATAAACAATGACACAATAAATTGAAATTGATAAATGATGCTAAAAAGAATAATTATGACTTTACTAGATAAAATTGAATCTAAAATGTGATTGTACATACTTTCGTGTTAGTTTAGCATCCTTACTTATGGGTAGCTTCAATTATCTTTTAGCTTTTATTTAGGTCGTTTTTATGTTCTTTCCTGTAACTTTTTTTGGTTAAATTTTTTTTAATGGTTTTGGTTTTTGGTTAGAATTTGTTTTTTCTTATTTCTTGTTGAGTTTGAGTTTTATTAATTTTCCCTATGTGTAACACTTGCAATTCAACTCCATGCTATATATTTTGAAGGAAGAGTTACTAATGAGATTTGTTAAGACAATATAAAAATTAAGACTAGATGCTCATTTTTGCATTTGACCATATGACTGTGCATAATGGAATATTGGTTACTCATTATTATCCTTAAGTTAGTTGTTTTTGATATCTTGGTGAGGGATATGCTCATTGTCTAATAATTTTCTTTTGACTGTTCAGATAATCTTGTTTGCTCAAATATATTAGAATATAAACTTTGAACAAACAAGAAACCTTTCAGATTTGTTGTTTGTCTTTTTATAGAAATATGCATTCAAATGACTTCAATGTGTCTTCCATTTCAAGCTGCAATTAACGCTTGATTTTCAAAGGTATTATAAATTAATGATACTTTAGTAATTTCAATGAGTTTTTATGCTATTTGAATTCATTACTTCAACTTTTGCTACTTTCAGTTGGAAATGTTTGTTTATAACTTGACGGGGCATGCTTTAGGCTTGCAAATAATGCGACACTCCATTCTTCTACATCACTCATGTTCCTAAAAAGGTAAACATATATTAGTTGACTTACTTAATGATATCGTTTCAACAATGTACCAATCGTTGCAAGTATAATAAACGATCAGTACCGTGTGTCAAACTCAGAGGATTGCATTTTACTTATCGATTGTATTTAATTACTAAATTTCACAAGCAAAATTTTCCGAAGTGATTGAAATAATATTTGAAAGAAAAATGTCAATGATGCGTTTCACTTTTAATCCAACCTTGGCTTTCAATTTGATCCTAGTACTAATTCCGTTTATTGAAATTATTAGTCGAATTCACTCTATTTTATTCTTGCTAATGTCTAGGAACAAAACCGTTAATGTCCAAAATACCCCCTAAGTCCTTAGTTGTATTTCAAGATTAAATTAAAGCTTCACAACTACTAGAATTCTCTTTTTTGAAAACTGTTTTGCCTTCTGCAACAACTCTTTTAATCGACATCAAGAGATGCTCTATTCCAATGACAGACAATTCATGAATTTCTCATCTCAGCATTCGTTAAGTCAAATTTCGTTTCAAAATATTCAAAATCGATCGTTAGAACTTTTAAAGCTGATCAAGCAATAAAAAAGCATTAAGAACAAATATGAGAAAATATAATTTATAAAATCATTCATATACTAGAAATTTAAATTATAAAAAATAGGGGTTTCCCCTTGTTACACTCATCCTAAATAATAAGTTTAGTTCTATGACAAAGAGATAAAGATAAGATAAAGAAGGAATTACAAGAAAGTTCATAATAAGATTCTTGATAAAAAATACTCAAAATGGTGTTAGAAAACGGTTCATCTTGAGTTTCTCTGCTTAGAATTAAAGTCTCCAACTTCCACAATAGTAAAAAAAGATTTCCATAAAAGTGATAAAAACGTGTTTTTGATTAGAGTTTTAATTCGCATCACGCTCCTCAGGCACCTGTTGCGGGCTTTCACGCCCTGAATTGACAGATTCATCAGTTCGAAAATGCGCACTCCAAGGCGCAGCTGTTGCAACTTTAGGTGCAAAATTGACAGTTTCACCAATGCTAATGCGCCCCAGGCTCCAACTTTTGCACTTCAGACGCACAACTTCTTATTGTTTGAGTTTTCTACATTTTTCCTCTTTTGAGTCCTGCATTGGATTCTGGTTCTTGAAAGTTTGTAACTATGGATATTAGATTTCATTTGCACTTGGTTTGACAAAAATTGGACTTACGCAACCCAGATATGCTGAAATACTCCATATAGATCATGATTCTCACCAAAATTCAAGCATTACACTAAAAATAAAAACAACGTAAACATATGAATTTCCTACGTTAATCAAAGGAATAAGAACATTAGTACTATTTATTAACTCAAGAACTGAATCAACAAGTATATAAATTACTCTCAAATTAACTATAATCACAAATAGATAGAAACAAAAACAATGAAATTGCATATATGAGATGTCAACTTTCTATGAGATTAGATAATTGATTTATTGCTAGATAGGTATCTTGTGACTTATAACTTGTTGTTATTTAATACTGCGATACGTTATTACTAGCTTTTCATTTAATATGTAAACACCCCGATTTTATAATAAGTATTTTATTATGTAATATAATTTTTAAAATAACTAATTTCGTGTTCAAAGCTCCTTTTAGAATATATATTGATTAATTTTAGGATTAATTTTTTTATGATGAGTGTTTTCTGATGTATGCATTAATTCTTGTACATATAACCAAACGAGAAATAACAAATTAATAATAATAATAAATACTAATAATAGTAAATAATAATAATTATAATAAATAGTAATAATAAAAAGACAATGAGTAGTGATAAAAGGGAAGGAAAGAGTTTGATTCCATGAGTAATAATATATTGTGAAATAAAAGGAAAAACCGTATTCCCAAACGACCATCCCGGGCTCGCTACGTCGGAAGTAGCCCTTTAAAAGAAATAAATTAATTGATGTGCAATATAGATTTTGAGATTAAATATAATAATAGAAATATTTGTAAAGGTGTTGATTGATTTTTCTTAAACTGTGTGGATTTAATATTTGATGAATTGATGTGAATGAAATTTTATGTTATTTTGATTAAATGAGTTTATGTGATATGATAATAAAATTAATGGATGGCATTGTAATAATTTTTGTGATGGATGATGATGTATGATATAATTGTTGAGGTTATAAAATTTAAATGTAAGTTTATGTGATGAGAATATTGGAAGTAAACTTCAATAGTTCGATGAAATAATAGGTTAATTCTAAATTGTGTTTGAGATGACGTGTCTAAGGAGTTCAATAGGCCTACGAGGGAAGATTAATAAATATTAGAATTTGTGAGTGGTGATATTTTGTCATCATGTTAGATAGGGCTTAACAACCCTAGTGTATTTTTCGAAAAAAGCAGTACACTGAATGAGATGATCGTAGTGGTCTGCTGTTGAGCCTTTAGGCAAGTTGTTGGCTTAAGAGGTATTCGGGTGATAAATTTCTAAGTGACTTCGAGGTAGCACTCCAAAATCGGAAAGCCACAGCGAACCACGCGTTACCTCGATTGTTGCATATACATTCTCAGGATTGACGTTGACGAAATCTATGAGGACCGAATACAATTTGATTGTCTGGCTCAACGAAATGCGAATGTTTGCACCAAGGCCATGACTTCAATCATCTTCCACTACTCGTTTAAATAATATTTGCTGATAATATATCATATTATTTCAACCCTTCTATTTGAGTAAACTTTCGTTTGGAACTTTGAATATGGTCCATTATGTTATACAAGTTGGATATTTTATATATTCATTAGTCATTTACTTATATTTTCTAGGTATAAAAGTAGGAATATATTTTTATCATATCATTAATTTGAAAATAATCCCAAAAATTATTTTTGGTAATGACACCTTCCCGTTTAATGTTTATAAACTCTTAAAGTAATTCAAGTCATGTTAGTACAATTAATTAAATTAGAAACAAACAGAATTAATAAAGTTAACATAAATATATTGTAATGTATTGTTGTTTGTAAATTTTTTGTACCAACTTATAAAATTAGGATGTTTTTTTAGACAAAAAAATTTTGCGGGAGCGGACGGTGTACATGTCTTAAATTAGGAAATTTTAAAATATTGACATTATAAAAATATTAAATTAGATTTGATATATATATTGGCAATTATTTCCTGATAACCACGAATCTCATTAATATAAATGTTATTTAGTTACTGAAGCAAGAATAGTTGTCCTCATATAAAAAAATTTTTTATTTTTTTCTCAAAAATTTATGTGGGGTATATATTTAATCAGGATTTAATTATTTATTTAGGGAGGATATGTAAGATCACACTATCCAAAAAACCATCTATTATACATCCCATTTATGAATTGTATTATTTTCAACGTGTTTAATGTTTTACCTTTCGGAGTTAAAGCCAAATTAAAAATTTTTACTTAAGTTTACCATAATTTGTCAAATGATATGCTTGGATATACAATTTGGCCAAAGTTGTACGTATTATTAGGGTAAATTATTATTTGTTAGTAAACAAGATGTAAAGATTGAGAAATCGGTAAACAAATAAAAAACATTTAATATGATAAAGGAGAAAACATAATGGATTGTAAATATAAGAGACTTTTATTTTTCTCTATTAAATAAGTTAACATGTTTAACATCCATTAACTATAACATATCAACATTGCTTTTCTTCGCCAAACCAAGCTCGCGTTATTAAATGAAAATATAAATGAAGATGGTCTTGAAGTTTTAATATTTGGTTGCTATTGTGTGGTGTCATATTTGGCAATGTACAAGCAAGTTTACCACCTTGGTTGTGGAAGACGTTCTTAGAAGTGTGCCAATGATATGTACTAATCCCCCTTGTTGCAACCCTACCATCCACCACCAAGTTGAAAGGAAACACTAAAATAGTTTGAACCTTAAGTGTTATTGTTATTCCAAATCAATTTGTTATTTCAGAAAAACACATCTCCCGTTATGTTTTCTAACTTATTATTTTTTAATTAGTTACATTAATAAGATTGGTTCATAAGTTATGATTTTAATTTTTTGCCATTTATTTCTTGTTATTATTTTTTTCTTTTATTTGACATCTTTGTTTGTTGATGGATATATATTGGTTGGTTGCACTCGAATTTCTAGGTTTGTTGGGTAATAATTTAATTATCGGAATTTTTCTATAAAAGAAATTTAGTTTAGAGTTTTTAACCATTAGAAATTATGAGATCTATCATTTTAATTGTAACCACCCCGTTTTTCAAAGCGAGAGGGTATATTTTTTTTTTTTAAAAGTAATTAAAAAACGAAACAAAGATTTAAATCAGAGAAATGTCCTTTGGATAATAATATGAGTCATATAATTTACAAGTAGTGGAAAGAGTTTCTCCAATTATAAATCCAAAACATATACACAACAACAATGTACGTGGAACCCATTCAAGTAAAAAGTCAAACTCGACAAATTAGTATAAGTACAGTTTTCCAAACTAAGAATACTTCGATCCAAAAAGAAGGACACCTAGTCCTATACATCATCCTAATCTGATCATCCTACCAAAAGCTATACACCTGAGTATCACCACGCGCCCCGTGAGATCGTCCTAAGTAACTGCATCAAGCGTTCCATCTCCATTCCCGTCGTAGGTACGAACCGTAGGACGTCCTGACTCTCATCTGAGGGCAAGCCCAGATTTCCCCAATAATTGTAAAGGGTCACCAACAAAAATAACAGATAACACATAAGCAGTTAAGTTTTTAAATGCTCAAAATGACTTTTCAACTAAGCATGCACCTAACAGGATTTTCAATATGCAAAAAGTTCATACAATCCTTTGCAAACAAAATGAATAAAATGAAGTTCTCAATCTCCTCAATAATACATATACAAAAGACATGGATAAGTTAATGAGAATCATCATCTAATCAAAACTGAGGATTTTCCTGAGCCAATCGATTGGAAATCGATTTGGGGTGAGTTTTAATGAACAGAATCCTGGGCTGAATCAATCGATTTGGCAATCGATTGTGAGTTCTGGTGAGTCCCAGGTTCCAAATCGATTTCCAAATCGATTGTGGCGTATTAGCTGAGTCCTGACTCTTAAGCCAATCGATTGGCAATCGATTTTCAAAATTTAAAATGCTGATTTTGCCCTTTACAATGATTGCTAATCGATTTTCATTGTTATGTTGCAAGTCCTGTCAACCATCAATCGATTGGGAAATCGATTTTCCCTGATCTATTTTCCAAAATTTGATATTAACTCAAGTCAGCTATATAAGTCACAACCTAACACTTAGCAATTCCTACGCGATTACCACGACATGGGATTTCGAAACCATCATACTTCACACAACAATAACACATACCTTAGCACCTTCAACGCGATTACCACGCAAGGATCAATAAATCAATCAAAATCAACCAAACTACATAAGCATACCGACTCACAATCTAAATCACAACACGACTCGTGTGCCAAGCACCCTAATGCAATGCGTATATGCCAAAATGCATGGACTCGGAATTCCAAACCAAAACCCTCCTGAAGGGCCGTAAATCATAATTGTACCGCCTATCGCAGGCCAAAGTACCATTACGAGGTGCCACCTATCACGGGTCAGCACGATTACTAAAATGCGTAAATCATAAACGTACCACCAATCACGGTCAGTACAAATTTACCGAGGTGTCACCTATCACGGGTCAAACGATTTACTAAAAGAAAAAGCGGGAATCTAAACGTACCGCCTATCACAGACCAGTACTGTTTACCGAGGTGCCACTATCACGGGTCAGCACTTCACCAAAAACGTAAATCGTAAAACGTACCACCTATCACGGGTCAGACAGTTTACCAAGGTGTCCCTATCACGGGTCAACACAAGTACCAAAAACGTAAATCGTAAACGTACCACCTATCACGGGTCAGTACAGATTACCAAGGTGCACCTATCACGGGTCAACCAATTTACAAATGAAATGCATGAGCATACACAGACTCCATCCACAACATCGTTAAGCAAATGCAGATATTAAAAGATTCCCCATTTTTAATACCCATTTAACGTATAAGCGATTTTCAAACAACATTAAATAAATTAAGTCATTAAGAGATTCCCCATTCTAATACCGATTTATCTTAATGATTTTCAAAACAAACGTTAAGCAACACATATTAGAGATTCCCCATTCTTAATATACTTTGACTTAAACGTTTCCACTTAAAACATTCAGTAACGAGACATTAAGAGATTCCCCATTCTTAATACTCATTTACTGAAAGTTTTTCAACAATTAAAGTAACCGAGACATTAGAGACATCCTCCAATCGCTTAAATACCCAGTTAACTTTAAACCTTTTCCCTCAAACGCACATTAGGTAACGAGGTATTTAAAAGATATCCCATTTTCAATACTCGTTTACTCTAATGGTTTTTTCAATTCATCAGAAACAAACCTCATATCTCAACATTCATATACCTAATTCAATCAACAACCACACAATACCAACATCCAATATCGGTAACACTAGCCCAAACGTACAACGAACGACAACCATCACACAACATAAAACACCAGATACATTCATCAATTTCATTTGACATGCATAATCATAAACCAAGACGATTCATTGGTCATTTACACATAGAAGCAATTTCATCATTATAACCAAACCGAACTCTAAGGTTTACCCATAACGCATAGATTCGTTTTTCCCCAAATCAATAACATTAACCCTAACATTCCTCCTCACACAATCACAGATAGTCCCAATAGCAAACTAGAAAGTTTTGGAAGAGCCCTTTACCTCAACGTTAGCTTCAACGTGCGTTCTCCGGTACCCAAGCGAGTAATTCCGGTTAAAATTTGCATCGCAACTCGCCGTCCAAAATTTGGGGGTCCCCTAGCACCGTGGCTGTGGTAGTGAAGCAACTTTCCTTCTAACTCTCGCGAAATAGAAGCTTGGACTCAAAGAAACGTGAGAGGTTTGTTTTGGGATCCTCAAATACCGTTTTCTTTCGTGTTCGAGATATAAGAGGAAGAGTGGAGTGTCGAAACTTGATCTAACTCCCCTAACCTTGGTTACTAGTTTTGAAGAAAGAAAGCGTACGAACAACGAAAAGAGGAGAAAAGGGGATAATTCTGGGCGAGTTCAGAGAAGGAACGATGAAATTTTTCGAATTTCCTTCCTTGTCTTTTTCTTTCCTTGTTTTCCTTTCCTTCCTTTTTCCTGTCTTTCCTTTATATTACTATGTTCTTTCCTTTCCTTCCTCTAGTCTTTCCTTTCTTTTTCCTGCCAAACAACAACATATATAATATAAATAAACATAACTTAACAATATCTACAAATATCTAGATATTTTGTTAAATTACCAGTTTCACCCTAAACGCATACATTTTCTCCGTAACAAGGGATTCACCGCAGTTAATTTCAAATTTATTTATCGATCGAAATTTTAATTGGCATAAAATATCTTTTTGATTATAAAACTCCAAAAATATAACTTTGGCTTACAAAGCCTCCGAGCCAAAATCAAAATACACCAAAAACATAAATGGTACTTAAAATTATGGTCTTACATTACTCACCCTCTAAAATTAGTTTTTCTCCTCCGAAACTATGCATCGATGAAATAACTCTGGGTGTTGTTCTCTCATCTTGCTCTCCAATCCCAAGTCGCATTCTCCAGTATTGAGTTCCAAATCACCGTGACCAGAAACATTCCTTGGTCCTCAAACCAATTCTTCCCTCTTTTT
>PGTU02012726.1:0-10916 GCA_002896215.2 Cicer echinospermum | reverse complement strand
AGAAAATAGGGTTTCATGCCCTTTTTGCCTTGATATTTCTCCGTATAAATAATCGTTACAACATTTATATCTAATAATTACAAATTAAGAGGATCAAATCAAATCCTGATTTGTCTAACTAATTTTAGAAAAACCGATAAATATAATTATACATTATTATTTATTTCCTGATTCACATCCCCCCTCAAATTGATGCGGCTGGTCAAGAAGCATCAATTTGCTAACTAGAAACTGATGGCGCGGGCGAGGAACAGCTTTGGTAAGAATGTCTGCAACTTGAAACTGAGTATTGATGTGAGGGATGGATATAATCTGATTATCATAGGCCTCACGAATAGAGTGACAATCTACTTCAATATGTTTGGTGCGCTCATGAAAAACAGGATTTGCAACAATTTGAATAGCACTTGTATTGTCGGCATAGAGAGACGTCGGCTCTGTTTGAGGGAATCCAAGTTCAGCCAAAAGACCACGAAACCAAATTATCTCAGAACAAGCAGTAACATAGCACGATACTCTGATTCTGTAGAGGATTTAGAACTCTTGCTTGTTTCTTACTTTCTCATAATATCAGTGAAGACCAGAGAAACTGCACCAACCGGTGACTGATCGCGAGGTGTCGACACCCTGCCAATCAAGCATCACTATAGGCACAATCAATTTGGGAATTGATCCAATGGAAAGAAGAGACCTCGTTGAGAGTACCTAGCAAATAGCGATTATGCGAGAACTGCTGCCAGTGAAGGTGGCGAGGAAGAGTGCATGAACTGACTTACTTGTGAACAGCAAATGACTATGCAGGACGAGTAATTGTCAATAATTAAGACTACCACAAGTTGTCGACACAATAAGGGATCCGACAAATAGATCACCCTCATCACGGTGATATTTTCACAATTAACCTCAAGAGGAGTATCTACCGGATTAGCTTGTTGTAGGGCCCGCCATAGAAGTAAGTTATGTCGACATTATTATCGTTGATGAAGAATATACCCTTTGAGGTAGAATGAACCTCAAGGCCAACGAAATACTGCAAGTTTCCAGGATCTTTCTATGAAATGCAGTTTGCAATTGATTGTTAAGTTCTTGGATAGGATGCCTGGGTCAGATCTCAGTAATAACCATATCATCAACCATAAAGGAGGGAGTAGATCAATGCTGTAGATGTGCGTATGAATATAAATAAAGAGGAGTCATGTTGACTCTGAATGAAGGAGAAACCAAGTAAAGTGCGACGAAAGTTCTCATCCCATGCTCTAGTGCTTGTTTCAAACCATATAAAGAGCGTTTGAGCTTGACACCCATGAGATGAAGAATGACCTTGAGGAGGAGTCATATAAATATCTTCAGTGAGATCACCGTGAAGAAATGCATTCTTCACATCCATTTGATAAAGGTCCACCCATTAGATAGCAGCTATAGAGAGTACAGTGCCAACAGTTCCGTCATTTTGGCTACCGGTGCAAATGTCTCATCATATCAATTCATATTCCTGTTGTTTCCTAAGGCAACCAATCGAGCCTTGTACCGATTCAAGGACCCATCAGAATTCAATTTAATAGAATACACCCATTTACAGCCTATGGGTTTGATATGAGGAGGACAAGAGACAATATCCCATGTGAAATTCTCTTGAAGAGCCTGAAGTTCCTCATTCATTGCTTTTATCCAGCGCACATCTTTAACAGCCTGTGAGTAACAAGTAGGAATAGATATGCTAGAGAGAGATGAAGACAAAGAAGCATGTGAGGAATTATACCTGTCTGGTGAATATCTATCGGGTGCACGAGACGCTCTGCTAGAACGTCGTGGTGCAACCGCAACAGGATCAGGTGGCGGATCAGGGTCGAGAAGGGGGGTTATAACCTGTTGTTTGTGTTTTCTAACATATACATTTCCTGGTTTAAAACGTTCTATAGATTGAGGCATAGTAGAAAAATTGGGAAGAATAGCAATATCATTCATGGCATGAGAAAGACAGTGAAACATAAATTGATTATCAAAAAATGTTACGTTCCTAGAAATGCGAAAGCGCTGGTTAGAAACATCATAACACACAAAACCCTTATGAGAGTTACTATACCCCATAAATGCGCATTGAGCAGATTGCGCTCCAAGTTTATGTCTTTCAAATGGAGGTAGGTGAACAAAACACACACATCCAAAAGTATGTAAATCACTATAATCAGGCTGAATTTTAAAAAGACGAAAAAAAGGGGAGTCAAGATCAATAACTGTAGAAGGAAGACGATTAATCAGGAAGACAGCTGTGGAAAGAGCCTCCACCCAAAATCGAGATGGTACAGAAGCTTGAAGAAGCAAGGTGCGCGTTACATCAAGCAAATGACGATTCTTACGTTCTGCCATTCCATTTTGTTGGGGGTATTTGGACATGATCGTTGAGACAAAATACCTTTTTGCTGAAGATACTCCTGAAACTCATGAGACATATACTCACCACCAGAGTCAGAGCGAAAAATTTTAACACTTGTTTGATAAATGAGTTACATATGTTAGAAATTTCTTAAACATAGAAAATACAACTTCAGATGTATGAACCGAAGAAATATATCCAAGTTAAAACGACTGTAATCATCAATAAATGTGACAAAATATTATATACGTGAGCATGAAGAAGTTATAGGATTAAGTCCCCATACTAATCACTATGAATCATATTTCAACACGTGGAAGCACGATGAGCACTAGACGGCCAAAAGGAAGTGTTTACTAATTAGCAATTGCATAAAAGAACATGGCACAGACAGGCATTAAAACAACATTTTCTATTTCCATAAACTAGTTCTACTATAATGAGACAACACAGTAGAGTTTGGATGACCCAATTTTCTCCTTGCCAATCCTTCATAGAATTCAAATACACTAATTACAAGCAAGAGATAAATGATTGAAAATAAAATTGAAATGGAAACATCTTTTCCCACTTTTAGCTACCCCTTCCCAGCGCGATCACTTACCCCTGACACCTGCTCATGCACAAGACAACCATCACAGAGAAAAAATTAACTTACAATTGTTGTCCACCAATTGTCCAACAGACAATAAATTGGAAGCAAGTCCAGGTGATACAAGCACATCCCGAAAATCAGAGTTGATATCACCAACATTAGTGATAGAAATAGTATTACCATCAACAATTTGAATTTTCTGATTACCATGATAAGAATGTAAATTGTGCAAGAATTTAGAAGAACCCGTCATGTGATTGGATGCACCAGAATCAAGAAACCATGGATTCGAAACATTAGAAGACTTACCCTGAATTCCCAAGGCTGAAAGAGCAGAAAGTACCATTTGTTGAATCATTTCGGGCTATAGAGCACCACCATTAGAGGCACTAGGAATGGAAGGACCAATTGCAGAGCTCTTAGTGGCATGAAATGCCTGCACAGAATGTTGTGTTGGTCGTGGAGGGCGCGTGGGACAATCAGAGATAATATGACCGTGCTTCTTGCAATAATTACAAAATTTCATATTACAACCTACGAGCGACATGATGTCCAATAACTGTTACACGAGAAACATTGGAAAAACAACGTCGCATATCACGATCTTTACCTCGACTCATTGAAGCAGCATATTGCAACAGGTTCAGAAAGTGACAAAACATGAGACATGGTTCTCCTGAGTAAGAGAGACGTTGTCTCCTCTCAGAGAAGTTCAAATACCAACACAATGGTATCAAAGAAGGACAGGGATTCTGTTCAGCAAAGGCACATCTACACACCTCAAATTTGCTGGTACGAATTTCCTGGAAAATTGATTCCCGGCTTGCTAGTGTGCGTACACAGACTCCTGGTGAACATCGCAGAGAAGTCTTGGAACTCGTAGCAAATAGTATAAAAAATAGGCAGACTGTTCTGTCCATAAATTCCAAAAAATTACCATAAATGAATATTCTGAATTGACACAATTCCTATGTGTTGTAGTTGAGACAAGGCATAACTCTAGCTCCACAATGAATCATTGGCATTGGCGTATTGGTCTTGGCTTGTAGATACGCTTCAATAGTACCACATTTCTTGAGCAGTTGAAATAAGAGCGCAAAATTATAGATCATATGAGGATCAATCCAGTATGAGATGAATCAAGAAAATAATCTGCAGCATCTTTGATTTCTCACGCATCTAAGGCAGTTTATTCTCTATCGGTGCCTTCGAAACCCCAAAATCAAAGCGAATGACTCCATAATCCTATTTACCTATTAACATACATTTTGAATTGAAACTTCCAGCAGCAGCGTAATTCTTGCCAGTAAACGACACAAAAGTTGTCTCTTCTCTTTTTCAGAAGTCATGCTATTGTACGTAAAAAAAAAATAATGATGGACAGCAGTACAAAAACAGGCATGGAAGCGAGAGAAAGAGGGGAGCAGCAATACAGAAGCAGACTAAGATTGCAAGAAAAACAGAGCAGAGCAGGCTAGCAGCAGCAGGTGCAGCAGCAGAGAAACAGGGCAGGCAGCAGCAACACTAAAAACGAGAGCAGCAGCAACGCAGAAAACAAGCAGGCAGCAGAACGTAGAAAACAGAGATCAACAGAGAGACATGCTCACACGAGAAGGCATACGGAATCACGACTGGACAAATCGACACAGCAAGCTATAGCAACGAGTAACACGCTCAAGCAAGGACAACCCAAAAACGAATCAAGAATCACGATCTCAGCCGCAGCAGCGAGTAACGCACGAAACCAATAGTCGGACAAGGATCTATGAACAACGACGATGAGGATACGCTAGAGGGACTCGGAGACAAACAAGAACCAAGAGCAGCAAAGACGAGTGCGAGATTTCGAGAGCGACTTAGTGGTGTGTCGCTGAATAAACCCCACGATAAACTAGAATCTCACAGGTTTGATCGAACCTGCTGATACCATGTCAGAAAATAGGGTTTGATGCCCTTTTTGCTTTGATATTTCTCCGTATAAATAATCGTTACAACATTTATATCTAATAATTACAAATTAAGAGGATCAAATCAAATTCTTATTTGTCTAACTAATTTTAGAAAAACCGATAAATATAATTATACATTATTATTTATTTCCTGATTCACAGGTAATGTCATTTTTTAGTTCTTCAACTTCTACTTTTAAAATCTCCTTTTCTGTGTCCTCTTCTAGAGGATGAATTCTGACATTCTTTTTATTTAAAAGTGCTTGCTGCTCAGATAATTTCTCATGAGATAACTGCAAATCTAGAATGATTTTTTCATATTTCTCATTCTTGGCTTGAAGTTCCTCATTGAGTTTCTTTATTTCATAAAGTTGATTTTTGAGAAAACCACATTTATGAGATAAAGTATTTGAGTCATTTAAAAGATTGTCAAATTTAATTTCTAATTGTTCACAAGAAGGACATAGTTCTGAAATACTTACTTTTTCAGTTTCTGATTTTGCCATAAGACATAGGTTGGCTTCTTCATCATTTTCTTGCTCAGAAGATGACTCGTCACTATCATCCCAAGTAATCATCATGGATTTGTTTTTGTAGGGAAATCTTCTTGAGTTCCTTTTGTTGAGAGGACACTCAGTTTTGTAGTGTCCCATCTTGTTGCATCCAAAACAAATTATCTGACTTTTGTCAGTTTTTTCTTTTTGAGGAGATCTTCTATCTTGTCCTCTTTGATTTATCTCCTCTGGTTCTTCTGGAAATTAGAAGCAGTTCGGTCCTCCTCTTCCTCAGATAGGATACTCCGAGTCTAATTCCCTTTTCATGACTCTTCCGTCATCATTTGAGGATGAACTTTCTGCTTGCTTATTTCTTAGCGCCATCATTTTTCTTTTCTGCTAGGTTTGTCAGCCAGCACAATGGTTCATGAGCTCTTAGAGTACCAACTAGATCTTAACATTTCATGCTGTTCAAGTCTCTTGCTTCTTAATGGCAGTCACCATTGGCCTCCTTCTTTTGGAAACTCCCTAGGATTTCGTTATCCCTTCTTGAACGGAGTATACACCTTTCCAAGAGAGTCTCAAGTTATTTAATATGATTGTTAACCTTGAGAACATTTCATCAATAGTTCCTCTTCCCTTCAATTTGGATAGTTCGAAATCTACTACTCCCATGTCGATTCTTGCTTCTTCACGTGACTTGTTCCTTCATTGATGATCCTTAGTGTCCAAAGCTCCTTAGCGCTTTTGCGCTCTTCGCTCTATCATACTCTTCCTGCCACAAAGCACACGTTAGAAATAAATGAGCTTTAGAGTTTATGAGTACCTTTGCATTTCTCAGCTGTCCTTGTGCTTGAGGTTTCACATCGAGGTTGCACTGTGTTGTTGTTCTCTGATGACATGATCTCTATTTTCCACCACATACCACTATTGTTGTCTTGTGATATGAGAATAGTCTCATCTTACCTTTCCAGTGGTAGTAATCTGTGACCATCGAAAGTAGGGAGGTCGGCTGGCATGATCCTCCTTCAGGAATATACTAGCTTTAACATTTTTGGACTCTTTTTCTCTTACACTGTTAAGGTGTATTCTTCTAAGAGGACCTTGCTCTGATGCAATTGATGTTAGCTAATATCACTAGAAGGGTGGTTGAATAGGGATTTTGGCTGTTTTACAAAATAGTTTTTCAAGTGTTTTAAAAACTTTCCTCTTGCTTGAGGATGGAAAGCCCGAGGATGGTGTTTTCAAACCTTCAATTTCAAACCGAGTTAAGAGTGAAGAAGAAATATAAGATTGACACACACTCTTTTTACTGTTCACCCAAAGATGGCTACTATCCAGTCCTCACACCCTTGTGATATTTCACTATGGTTCAAACAGATCAACCTTAAACCGAGGATGATTACAACTCGTGTATTCTCAAGCTTCACCAAAGCTACAATCAGATTCAAATATTTTCCAGTGGTACTCACGTGGAAATTACGTGTGATAAGAGAGTGATTGATTCTAAATACTTTCTCAAAAGATTAACAAAGATCTAATGTAGGATTTGTAAAAGTATGAAGCACTATAATGGATGTTGCTTTCTTGGAAAGCTTTAAGATCTGATCTCTTTTTAATGCAATGTGTTGTGTGTTGATGAAGATCAGGCTTGCTGTAATTTATAGAGGTTCTGTGATGTTCATGGTCATAAGCAAGCATATTCCCATGTGACCGTTGGAAAATCCATTTGAGAAATGCCAAGGTTTTTCTTCATATTTACGAAAATGACATTCGGCTCATTTGAAAATATGCATTCTATGTTCAAGTACGAGGTACTCTTTTCTTGGAACTTGGGGACACGTGATGTCCTTTTCTTTTTCCTTTCTTTAATGTTTGAATATTGTGTGAAGTCATTTTCATTCTCTTTCTTCAATGCCTTCATAAAGCTTCACATATGAACTTTTTCTCTTTCCTCCATTTAATGCCTTGTAAGAACATGTGATGTCCTTTTCATTCCTTTCTTCAAGGCTTTATGAAGGCTTCACGTGAAGACCTTCTTTCTTCTTTCCTTGCCTTAAGACATGTGATCAATTTATTTAAGACTTGTTTGTTGTTGCCTTTTTGAAGATTGACTTTATAATCTTATTAAAACACATAATGGTACATGTAGCCTTTTGCCTATGACATGATGAGTTGCTTTCATAAAGTCTTGGGATGCTTTTCAAGATGTTGACATAGGCACATGCTAAGATCATCATTACTCGTACCTTTCTCTTGCATTCTTGCTACTTTTCTTCCAAGGTCTTTCTTTAAACATATTTTTAATAGTATTTGCCATTATTGAATGATCAACATTCATTCTTTTCCCATACTATTCTGCCTTTGTTGAATGAATATCAAATAATTTATTGCCTTAATACTATTATGCATGTGTTTAATGAATTTAACACAGCGAGGATGCAAGTACTGCAGTTCACCAGCCTTGTGAGCCATCCTCGGCATTTTGCATTACTTAGCATTTAACTCAGAATTTTCTTTTTTTTTCCTTAATGAAATGATAACCTGTTTCTTATATGAATACACTCAAAAACACAGATTAGTCATTAAACTCAATCATAATCTTTTAGTTAATTTTGTATCATTAAAACCAATTTAGAGAGATTTTGTCCTCAACATTCAAAACATGCATTTAGGTGTCAAATAATTTAGTATCAAATATATGAAATGACAAGTTGTTTAGGGAGACCAAATTTGAGCGAACCATTTATAGAAAGTTTAAGTGGATTGATACTTAAAATCATTAAAACTCCCAACACCAAACATCACCTTTTTAAAATAGAAATGATCACGTGGATCCTCATCAAACTTCATTTTAATATCCTTGCCAGTTATACTAGACGATTAAATAGCTTTTAAATGATTTGACAGCACAATCCATGGACTTCTAACACTTGG
Source organism: Cicer echinospermum (assembly GCA_002896215.2). NCBI lineage: Eukaryota > Viridiplantae > Streptophyta > Magnoliopsida > Fabales > Fabaceae > Cicer > Cicer echinospermum. The sequence continues at coordinate 2,567 of PGTU02012726.1, read as the reverse complement.
ATACATATAAAATGTAATAAAAAAGTCAGGAATGAACATAGCTACAATAGCCATACCGTCAAGATAAAGTATCCATGTTTCTCAACCCATGGAGGTTTTGTCCCTCCTCATTGTGAATCCATCAACCTAGAATTGTTGGAGTAATCTGTTTGATCTCCGTTATTGCTTGTGCTTCATGATCTCTCTGACATAATTCTAATATGCAAGTCATTCTCGTATTGGTAAGGCAATTTCCGGCTTAGCACTCTGATTCCTACTTAATTTCTATTGTGAGCAGTGTTTGGTCTATAACCATCTTCACCGTAAGGAATAACCAATGATATTTGAATATGCTAAATAACTTGCATGGAACTTGTCAATCCTTTTTAGTTTACCACTTTGTGTCTCATACTATATATCTAATTTTCTGAACTTGTATCCACATCACCAAACCTATTAGCTGCAACCACTTCCAAACACAATTGGTTGGTTATACAATCTTCTACCAGTGATTTTAAAAATCAGAGCGTATGTCATTATTGTCTAAGCAGCATGTTACTTAGCTCTTTGAAAGTGTCTATGGATCATATATTGTTGTTCCTATTTTTCTAACTTTATAATATCAAATTGTTTAATGCTTATTAATAGATAGTACTCGAAAATGTGATAGGACACATGCAATTATTTTTAAGGGCGTATGATTTAAAAAATCCATTGATATATTGATATTTTTATATATAAAAAATATTATAGAATTAGCATGGCATTTAATTCTCTCTCTCATCTTATATACTATAGTTATATATATTAATGGGATGTCTGATAAATATGATAAGTATATACTACTCAATTTATGCTTTTATTTGTGCTATAAAGTTACTAAACATTAATCAATGGCTAATTACATTTGTGGTCCACTTAACCTTCAAATTTCAAGTAACGTTTTAGTCCTTTATCTTTTTTTTTCCCGATTTAGTCCTTTATTCCTAAAAATATCAAATAAAGTATGAAAATATGAGTTTATTTGAAGATTTGTGTTACGAATTTGATGAAATTTGTATTATATTGAAGAATATAATTAATTTTATGAGTTTTGATTGAAATTTTTTTTTGAATTTTTGTATAAAAAAGGATATCATTGTTGAAATTTTAAAACATAAAATATCAAATTGTCACTTAAAATTAAAATAAAGGACCAAGTCGGGAAAAAAAAAGATAAAGGACTAAAACGTTACCTGAAATTAAGTTAAGGACCACAAATGTAATTTAGCCTAATACAATTGATAAAATGTATATTAAAAATACTAAAATAATACTTATAGATGATAAGTTTACCCGAATCCTTGGATTTTGTTTTAGATCTCATTTTCAGTATCATAAATATATAGTTTTGAAAACTTGGGTGTTTGACCAGGTAGTAGTAACAAACTGTCTATCCTGTGACATGTTTGACCTTGTAATCTCATATTTGGTGGTCCTCGTCCAATATTAAACCTATTGTCCAACTTTGCTTCTGGAGAGGTGAATGCAAACATCATATTATACATCCTAATATGTTGTTGGAACTTTTTACTTTTAGGGGAATCATGTGTGAAAAGTAGTTTTTGAATAAGTGGTAGCGGTGTCTTTAGTAGGGGAAGTTGCACTTTTCCGTTGTCACAACACATGGAAAACTTTGGATTTGCAGAATGAGAACTTTTGTTCATTCGCTCTTGGTACTAGGGATGATAATTAGATCTATACCTAATGGGTACCCGCAAAAAAACAAAAATCCACGATGGGTAGGGTAAAAACCTGCATAATGGGTATGAGCATGAGGACGAATAATTACGCACAAAATTAAGCAGACATGGGTGCGAGTACGGATACTATAGTACCCACCCCGCTCCGTACCCGCACTTATATAAATATATTATTTATTTATTATATTAGTGTTTAGTTTAATTAATTATTTTCTTTTATGTTTTAACATCTATTAATATGATTGGACCACTACAATATTTATAATTGAAAGATAAACACTTGCAAACTTTTTAAGAATTTGATTATGATGAATAGGTAAATAATGGTGACTTTATAACTAAGAGTTATGTCTTCTTAATCGTGACTTTATAATTATACTTGCAACTTCCTATCAATTGTTTTTACAAATCTCGATTAATATTGTTGTAGAACTTGTAACTTCATAAAGTATTATTATGAATATTTAAATATGTATTGTAACGAGTGCTTATTTGAAATGTTTTGAGTTAGAAAATATTTTGGTTTATAATACTTTATGATTGGATTTAAGATATTTGGATTATTTTTAAATTTAATCACAACAATATCCTTTATTTATCGGTCTATTTTAGTTAAAACATGGGTAATGGATACGGGTACGATCACTTAGGTACCTAGAGGGTTAGGGTACGAGCACGGGTATGTGTATTTTTTTTAAATCGCAGGTATGGGGACAGACACTATAGTATCCTACCCAAACCATACCCATTGTCATCCCTACTTGGTACCACATGTTTGCTCAGCAATAATTGCATTTAATCATGGCATCGTCAAGATCAGAATATACTGAAATAAATCAACATCAA
>PGTU02012725.1:0-11227 GCA_002896215.2 Cicer echinospermum | reverse complement strand
CATCACTTGTAATTTATGCATACATTGAGGCAATTTTATTGGTCGTTTGAGCCTTTCTAACTACCCTATGAAAATTTTACCCTTTGCTAGCCCCTTTGCGCCTTGCCCTTTTATTTCAGTTACTAGCTACATTACAAGCAAAACACCTAACTTTAATTAAATCGCCTTACTTGGAGTTAGGTAGAAAAAATTCTTGTCGTGAAAAAATTCTAAGTTTGGGGTTGCTCATGGGATAGCAACTTTTTAAGTTTGGGGTGGTGATTCTCACAAAAAGAAATAAAAAGAAGAAAAAGAAAAATAAAATGAAAGAAGAAAGAAGAAAAAAAGAAGAAAAAAAAATTCAATCTGTGTACTTTGGTAAAAAAAAAATATCTTCTTGGTTCTTCTGTCAATGTATGAGAATCCCCATAATGAAAAGGTGAAGAAAAAAAAATGGTAGAATAAGGTGGAAATGTATGCCTAACTCCAAGTGGTAAAGCCTACTATCCTAAAATGTCCTACCCTTACCTAAGCCCCATTACAACCCGAAAGTCCTCCAAAAATGTATGTGTTTACTGCATTGTGATTGCTAACTAGAATTTTTTCAAGCCTATGGTAGCGTGATGCATGTTCTAGGATTTGAGCGATAAATTCATAACCCTTTCTAAACACTTGAGAGAAATTTTGGTGAGATTGTGTGAAGAGAGAGTTGAATTTGATGAATGAATGCCAATGTGTACAAATCTTGTTGTCTGTATTTTTGAAAACAACCATAGAGCATGATGAATGTTTTGCAGTAGCAAGAACTTTGAAATTTGAGTATTGATGTAATCTGAGAAATTGGATTAAGTGTGATTACAGGAACCAAATATGAAATAAATTGTTTTGCTTGGGGACAAGCAATAGATTAAGTTTGGGGTTGTGATGACTAAATCTTATGCATATCAATATGTTTCCGCCACTATTTTAGTCTTATTTTATCCTCAACTTACTAGTTAAATAAGGATTATTTGATATGGGTTTGTTTGATTTTTGTTCCTTGAGTTAAATTAAATGTTTTATGTTTTATTTTAGTGATTAAGTAGGAATTTTTCGTAATTTTACATTGCGTTGCGTTTTGGTGCAGTGCTGAATTTTGGTGAGAAATCAACATGACACATGTAGAGTATTTCAGCCATATCTGGTGTTGTAGATGTCCAATTGGAGTCAAACCAAATGCAAATGAAAGCTAGGATCCATAGCTACAACTTTCATGAAGACACCGGAACCAAATTCAGACTCGAAAGAGGAGAAAAATGCAATATACGCCAGATAGCAGATGCTGAGCGCTGGAGCGCGCCCAAGCGCAAGCCAAGCGCATTTCTCAGCATTCGCCACTGTTGAAACGCGCCCAAGCGCATCCAAGCGCGCCTGGGGCGCGATACCCGCACCAGCAACCATAAAAACAGAGATTTTTACTGTTTTATGATCTTTTTGACTCTTGGGAACTTGGGAGACTTGTGCCCTAGCATAGAAACTCAAAGACGGGCCGTTTTCTAACCATCATTGGAGCAGTTTTATCAAGATCATCATAATCATTCTTGGTAATTCTTCTTTAATCTTATCTTTTTTATCTCTGTCATGAGTAACTAACCCTAGTTTGTTCAGGGATGAGTGTAACAAGATGAAACCCTTATTTTTATGATTGATTTCTAGTTATATGATGGAGTTTATTGAATTATTTCTCATCTCTGTGCTTAATGCTTTTATTGCTTGATCAACATTAAAATGTTCTACGATGTATTTTGAAACGGAAGTGGACTTTACAATGCTTGAGATGAGAAATTCATGGGAATTGTAGTCTAGACATAGGTGCAGGTCATGAAACCAATTAAATTAGTTGCAAAGCAATAATTTACAAGAAGAATTTCTATACGGTAAGTGCTTAATTCTTTAATCTTAAATCTACTAAGGAATTAGGGGTTACTTGGATAAAGGTTCTGTCACTAAGACATTAGGGCAAGAAAATAAAAGAGATTCGATAATAATTCAATAAAGATTTCAATAACTAGGATCAAATAGACACCAAGGTTGGAATCGCGAATGTGAACTCATCCTGGACATTGTGTTCTCATTATAAAAGATCAATGTTTATTAGATTGTTGTTAATTCAAAACATTATTTCAATCAACTTGAGAACCTTTTTGTTCAATTCTAAGTAATCAAGATATAATTCAATAGTAAACGCATCTTGAGTTCGACACTCGTGTATTACCGTTTTAATAATTACTTGCAACGATTCAGTACACTTGCTGAAACGCATCAGGAGGGAAAGTTAGAGGAGTCTTTATATGTGGTAACGACCTCCGATTGTTTAACAGCTCAAATGCATTTCTGTTTAAAACAAACCTAATAAAATAATACTCGTACACAAATAACAGAATCATAAATAATACGTCATAAGTACAAATAAGCTAAAATAGTTTTTGGGACCTATTAGATACATCGGTTCATACCCCTGGGATTCTCCGGCAGACACCTGCAATAAGTATTGTTTCAAGAATGCTATATCGCCCGGTGATCAGCGTAAAAAAAAAAAATGAACATATGACCGCATCAAAACAAAAGTCAACTACCAAAGAATGTCATAGGTACAATCATCTCAAAAACAAAATAATTACAACCACAAGAAAACCACTAAGACTATAACAAGTAACTAATCTGATCATCGGGACGCACTAACAACTACGAGTAACATGGGCGACCTCCACACTACTTCACAAGTTTCTTTTGACGCATTATTTCTCTGTATCAGTCGGTGGAACGAGCTCAGGTATCAGTCTAAGGCAAAGCCCAATTTCCACAAAATGAAAGGTCACCAACCGAAATTAACAATTAGCATTTAACAATTATGTCATAAATGACAAGCAATAACCACTTAGCATTATTGACATGAATAACAAGCAATAACAGAACATGGTATTACTATATTCATATTTATACAAACATGACTCGCGTGCCCAAGCACCCTAATTCAATCTTATATGTCAGTGACATGATTCTGGAATTTGCAAACCTTCCACGAGGTGTAAATCATAAATGTACCGCCGTCGTCACAGACAATACTAATTACCGAGGTGCGAGCCTTAGTCACAGATCAACGCATTTTACTAGAGTGTAGGCTATCACAGACCTATGCACAACAAATAAATCCTCGTAAAGAACAAGATATGTACCAATCAACTCATGGAACCATCCTGTGGTCCATCACGGTCAGCCACAACATCGTGGCCCATCACGGTCACCACTAAGTCGTGGCGCCATCATGGTCAACCATAACATCGTGCCCATCAGATCACCACAACACTATGGCTCATCACGTGTCACTCACAATCTATGACATGCATGAGCATACGTCTGACTCCTTCACGAAACAATTTATATGTAAAATGGTAGTATTAAAGAGACTTCCCTTTTAATACTCAACACACTTATAATTTTTAACATTTCACATAACATACTCAAGAACATATTCTCCTCAATAAAATCAAACATTATAGCATACACATATTATCACTCACTAACTGCATCATCACATCATATAAGTCATCACATATTCACACATTAATCATCATCAATCATACATATAAGGCCTATGTGCAAACTAAAAAGTTAGAAGGAGCTCTTACCTTAGTTATAGCTTTTCAATAGTATACACTACCACAATCAAACACAACAAAAAATCTTGCTCGTGTCGACACCTTTCTAATCAAATAGTGTTGATTATTCAAATTAATCCCTTAAACTTTAACTACCTAGAAACCTTTCTTACTCCTAAACCCCTTAAAATATATTTCACTAAAAGAGTTTACAATGTATAAAGACTAATAATATACTATACGATAACACACTTTCAACATATAAAATATATTTTTAGAAATGAACATCATTTAATTTTCAGTGAATTCACTAACATTATTTTATTCGAAACGTTGTAAATTGTTTTTCTACAAAAATTCCACACAACCACAATTTTTTGTCAAATTTGCGACATACTCATTTTTTTCTCTCAATAAAAACTACAAGTTTGATCCACTATATTTCCTTAGGACTAAATGTTCAATCAAAGTATTACCTCGTAACAACATAATCACAACAAAACATATATCAATGAATATTTGTTCTAGTTTTAAAGTTCTACTCTTTGAAATTTTCATCATTTTCAAATATATATTTTTCAATAAAGTTGTATTTTTAATTCATGAAACTTGGAATCTTTAAAAAAAAAAAAAAAAATAACTTCAAGACTTAACCTTTACTTAATAAACTTGAAATTAATTTAATCATGCAAACTTTCTAAAATTGAAAGTATACATATACAAGCTGAACCCATAATCATTAATTTCCTTTAATCACAAGTTCAAAAATTTGTAAATCATAGGTATACATTCTTGATCATCAACCATAACCACTATCCTTGAAAATGCAATAAAGTAATAAAATTATTTTCTTTAATCCCACAACAATATCAATATATCAGAGTTCTCTCCACGCTAACTAGGTGTCACAGTCTCATTCCTTTCGCGACTCAAGGAGCTAACTACATAACATAAGGATTCATAACAGTGTGTTCACCATCAAAATTTTATCCAACCATAATCATAATTCCAAAATTAAATTCTTTTTCACATAAAAAATAATTTTTCACAACCAAGTTGTGATACATTATTTGACATAAAAACTGAATAAAAACGAATATTTCCAATTCACACATGCTCATATTCGATATTTCAAATATTTGTATCCTTTAAAGTTATAACACTCAACCCATTAGAGCACCAAAAATTTATATAAAAAATACTCTAAATTTCATTTTAAACTCAGTCAATGGTAATTAAAAGGAAGTACATTGGGTAACTCTAAACATTTGAAATTCAATCGACTTTTGCTAAACTCTTTTAACTTAGATAAAATTTGAACTTTAAACAACTCTAAATTTCTTTGAAATTTAAACTTCAGTTCAAACTCGTTTTATTTGAAATAACTCATTACATAACTCAAACAGATCAAAAATCAATTTCTTTTTAACCATTACTAACAACATTAACAACAAGGATTAATTAATTAATTAATTAATTTTTTAAATAACACGCTCAACTCCAACACCTCCCTAATTTCACATTAAACCAATTTAATCAAACAAAACGAACAAAACATTATCTCCCATAGGTTTGGAGTTTTTTTTTCAAGCACCAACACTATTATTATTATTTTGAATAGAAATGGAGAATATTAGGAAGTGGGAAACGAGACCGAGGGTGTAGTGGGTTTGTTGTCAAGGGTTGGGTTCATATATATTATAATTAAATAATTAGTATCTAAAAATACCTACACTCGTGTAACTAAAAGACATGTAATTATCATAACAAGTCACATTTTAAAATTCTCTTTGGTAATAAATTTTTTAATAACCTAATTAAATTATACTCTAATAAATAATTTTAATCGGTTCTCCAAAAATATTATAATATACTATATTAAACATATTACTAACTATATAAACATATATTTTGGTACTTAATTCATAAATTAAAAATTGGGCTAAAGCTTAAGCATTCACACAAAATACACTAAAATTGCATAAATTAGTGGTTTAATAAAATTTAGGCTTAACAATGTGTAAGAGACTAGGTCGATAAACCGAGTTGGTGCAAATGCACCACCTTCAAGGGAAGGGATATGGATAAGGCGAAAAGGTGGGACATACTGCATAAAGGGAAGAGAAAATGTGGTAAATAGTAGAGTATTGGTTGAGCAGACGTTCAGGCTTGTGAATGAAGGGATGATTTTGTATCGAGTGAAGAAAAGTCTCAGTTAGGGAAGCTTCAAATAGCCAATGGCTAGTAATACCAAGTTTTTTTGTCATCAAAACTGATGGGATTGGATTCATCAATAACCAATGTTTCTTGTTGTATACTCTATAGACTTAGACCTTTCAGATATCCAAAAAGATGCACTTTTTGTATCATGAAGCTAAACTTGTAAAGATTGTCTTTGGTGTTCAAAAATTATAGCAATACAACCTAAACTCAATGAATAATATAAAATGTTGGGCTGTATCCTCCATAATTCATAAGGAGTCCTATTAAGAATATGTCTAATATAGATTCTATTTTTAATGTAATATGTTGTGTGTAACACCCCGATTTTCAAACGAGGGTATATTTTTTTTTGCAAAGAAGTTAAAATAAAACAGAGAGAAATAACTAAGGTAATAACTTTGGATAAATAATCGAGTCATTATAATTTATAAAGCAGCGGAAAAATCTCTCAAAATATGAATCCAAAATATTTACCACATCAAAAAGTGGTTACAGTAACCCACCGAAAATAACATGTCAAGCTAACAATATTAGTAAATGTACAGTTTTCCAGTTCAAAATAACGTAATCCAAAAACAAAAGACATAAGTTCCCTCTATGTCATCCTAATCTGATATTCTTCAAAAAACTATAGCTATACACCCTGAGTGATCTCACGCGCTCCGTGAGATCCTCCTAACGTAGCTCCAGTCAAGCATTCCCATCTACATTCCCATTTGTAGGGTACGAACCGATATATTGTCCTTGGCTCTCATCTGAGGGCAAATCCCAGATTTCCACAATAGTTGTAAATGGTACCAACCAAATTAACAATTACCACATAACATTTAGGTTTTTAAATGCACAAAATAACCTTTCAGCTAAGCATGCCACCTTAAAAGGATTTCCATATGCTAAAAGTTAATGTAACACTTTCCCAAATAAAAATGAAATCAAAATAAGGTTCTCAATCCACCAAGTAATACATAACTAACCAAGACATTGATAAATCAATGAAGCAATCTGTTATCTAAACTCAAAATAAGAATTTCACTGGGCAAAATCGATTGGGAAATACGATTTGGATGAAGGATTTTTGTTAAAACTGAACTCTGGGTTAAATTCAAATCGATTGGGAAATTCGATTGAATGAATAACTGAGCCCCTGTGTTGATGCCCAATCGATTTCCAAAATCATTTTGTCCGTTTTGCTGAGTTCCTGTCTTTACTTGCCAATCGATTTCCAAATCGAGTTTCTGAAAAGGTTTGAAAAACATATTGCGAAACGATTGCAAATCGCATTTGTCAAATTGTGAAGTCTCTGCAACTCATCAAACGATTGGGAAATCGATTCCCTGCTATTCTTCCAAACTAATACATTAACTAACTCAATCACATTCATACACAATTCACATCTAACACTTAGTATTCTCACACGTATCACCACACAAATGTGAAGTTTCGAAATAGTTAGCAACTCATCACACTTACACACAATAAACAATTCATATCCACTTAGCAATTTCCACACAATTACACGACGACTCAAATTCAAAACACTCATCATAACGTGAATCAAACACGACTCGCGTGCCCAGCACCCTAACTCGATGCATATATGCCAAAATGCATGGATCGAATTCCAAAACCAAAACCTCCATCGAAGCGCCGTAAATCATAATTGTACCGCCTATCGCAGGCCAAAGTACCAATTACCGAGGTGCCACCTATCACGGGTCAGCAAGATTTACTAAAAAACGTAAATCATAAACGTACCACCTATCACGGGTCAGTACGGTTTACCGAGGTGCCACCTATCATGGGTCAGCACGATTTACTAAAAGAAAAAGTATAAATCGTAAACGTACCGCCTATCACAGGCCAAAGTACTATTTACCGATGTGCCACCTATCACGGGTCAGCACAATTTACCAAAACGTAAATCGTAAACGTACCACCTATCACGGGTCAGTACTGTTTACCGAGATACCACCTATCACGGGTCAGCACAATTTACCAAAACGTAAATCGTAAACGTACCACCTATCACGGGTCAGTACTGTTTACCGAGGTGCCACCTATCACGGGTCAGCACGATTTACCAAAATGAAATGCATGGGCATACACAGACTCCATCTACCACAATCATTAAACAAATGCAGATATTAAAAGATTCCCCATTTTTAATACTCATTTAACTTAAATGATTTTCACCACAAACATTAAGCAAACAGAAATATTAAGAGATTCCTCATTCTTAATACTCTTTTAACTTAAACGATTTTTCCAAAACAAACATTAAATAAACAAGACATTAAGAGATTCCCCATTCTTAATACTCGATTAACTTAAACGATTTTCAAAACTAACATTAAGTAAACAAGACATTAAGAGATTCCCCATTCTTAATACTCGTTTAACTCTAATGGTTTTCAAATTCCACACAGAACAACTCAAACCTATTATCAGATCCAAACCACAACTCATACCAAAACACATTAATTCATTTCTCCACAGAATCCAACCATACACACAACAAATTTCATCAGTATTAATTAGGAACGCGTCAAATACGACGAACGCAAATCAACACAATCCACCACTCAAACACAACAAGTTTCATTTACTCAAAATCATACATAAATGAGTTTAAATTCATTTTCCACGAAACATTCATCAATATAACCCAAACCTAACTCTAAGATTTTACCCATAAAGCCTTAGATTCATTTTCCCCCAAATCAATACTCAAACTCTAACAAAATTCTTTTCCACACAACCACAAATAAGTCCCTAAATGCAAACTAAAAGTTTGGAAGGAGCCCTTACCTTAACGTTAGCTTTAACGTGCGAACACGGTACCGCGAGTAAAACCGGTAAAATCTCCGCTCGCAACATCGCCTCCAAAGTTGGTTCCCTAGCACCGTAGAGTGGTAGTGAGCAACTTTCCCTTCTATCCCTTCGCGAAACGAAGCTTAGATATAGATGAAACGAGAAGGTTTGTGTTTGACGGTTTTGAAATCCCTAACTCCGTTTTCGAATCCGAGAAGGAGGAAGGAGTTGGGAACTTGATCTTTCTCACCCACTAGCCTTGGGTTTCAATTCTTGAACTTAAAGGAAGCAAAGAAAACAAAAATGGAAGAAGGAGGGAGATGAGCGCGCGAGGCAGGGAGAGGAAAATGCTTTTCAGTTTTCTTTTGGTTTTCCTTTCTTCCTTTTTCCTTCCTTTCTATTTCCTTTTGTTTCTTCTCTTTTTATATCCTTTCTTTTCCTTTTCCTTCCTTCTAATTTCCTTTTTCCTCCAAACAACTATATATATATATATATATATTATATATATATATTAAAAAATAATTATAACTTAAACAATTCTCAAAATATCTAGATATTTGTTAAATTCTCAATTCACACCGTAACGCATTAAATTCTTCGTAAAGATCACGCAGTTAATTTAATTTATTTATCGACGAGTAATTTTAATCGGCATCAAAATATCTTTTTGATCATATAAACTCCAAAATATTAGTAACTTTGGCTAAAAAGCCTCCGAGCCAATATCCAAAATACACAAAAATACATAAAGTATACTTTTAAAATTATGGATCTTACATTGTGTTCATTGTTTCTGTCCAAAAGTGCTTGACAACATTCATTTCGTGAAGCATGGTGTGTGTCATTTCCTAAAGAACATATATTTTCCTCATTTCACAACACCGTTCTGAATTTTCGATGGCGAGGGTGTTTTAGAAGCAGAAAAAAAATTATGTAAATGTCATTCTCTCACATGAATTTTCAAAAAAGTTTGTTATATAAATTTACCTTCATGACTCACTATGAATTGATTTTATACAAAAATTATACTCTTTTCATTACTGTACTTGTTTACCAAACGGTATGAAAAACTTTGTGTGACCGATCTTTGTGTTTTAAGTAACTTTTCCCATGTTCATTTGGGAATAGCCATCTAACAATAATGAGTCCATACTTTTTACCATATGCGACAAGAGTTAGCAAAGTCTTGACAGTGGAGACCTATATATATATAATAATTATGTAGTATAGTGTCGAAGTGAGAGGTCATAACGAGATTTGACTGTTTAGAACAACAATTTTTTTACGCTAAGAAAAAAGCATACATTTTTGTTTGTTTCCCTTTTAACATTCCTCACATATGAATATTCTGATTGATCACATAATATTAGACAAAACTTCTAACTTAATATCAGTCTTATAGATAAATCTGTGAGATTTAACCTCTAGTTGGTATGTCCTAATTTATTTGACTGCCATATCAGTTATTCTGTCAGTTACAAACATAAGAAATTTGACTTCTTGTTTTGTTTAAAACAAATAGTTTAATTTTGTAAATGTTTTACCTTTGGCTAGTAAATAATATGGATCATCTGTTTGACTTATTTCTCTTATATGACTTTTGATTGAAGGCTACATCATAACCATTTTCGTTAATTGACTTATGCTCAGTAGATTATGCATTAGTTCCTTACAAATAAACATTCTTAATATAGGGGAGAAAACCATTATCTATTGTGTCGTGTCCATGATCTACCCTTCTGATCACCTCCATAACTTGAAATCTTCTGTTTTAGGGCCATGTTTAGAACATAGACTTCACTTGTGTCATGTGTCATGAGCATTCATTGTCCAAGTACCATGTCTGGTGTTTCAACTTTGTTGCTAAGGATATCTGCGAGATATATGTTTATTTTATTTTTAGTACCCAAACTTGATTGGGGGTCGTAGTTTGTTAGTTCTGAAAGGTACCTTGTCTTTCAACACTTAAGGACAAGTTATTGGGTTTTGATGCTCTAGAGCTGTATGTACAAACAGTGTCAGGTTAGATTAAAGTATAGATTTCATGTACATAAATGTTATGCTGAAGGATTATTATCAAACACCTTTATCTCTCAAAGTCAATCTTTTCTCAAACACTCTAACTCTTGAGGAAAGACACAGCATAATGTACTGACAAACTTCAGATTGTCATGAAGGCACACTTAATTAAATACATAGGTTTCATAGAGTAATTTCTCTCAAGTAACAATGACTGATCACACTCTAAGAAATATTAGGGAAATGCATTATCGGAACTTGTTTCTCTGTGAACCTAAGATGAATTTCTGCTGAAGCCATAATTCATCACACTTGAATTACAAAACACCTTACTCTCAAAGTCAATCTTCTCAAACACTCTAACTAATCCCATAATTTTGAGGAAAGACACATCTTTGACTCTACCAACAATGTTCTTCTCCACATAATCTGACAAACTCAGATTGATGAAGCACACCTAACACCTATTATCTGGGTTTGAATACAAGGTTTTGAAACTTGTAGTAATTGCTTTCTAACAAGAGTTGATTATAACAATGACTATCACACTCTAAGAA
>PGTU02012724.1:0-37473 GCA_002896215.2 Cicer echinospermum | reverse complement strand
AAATGAGTAATATAATAAAAAATAATATATTTTATTATTGTATATATTTTTCTAAAAATAATAATATTTAGTTTAATATTTAAAAAAAAATTTAAACGATTTATGTGTATATGCACATAAGTAATTAATGGTGATTATTTTCAAATGCATTTGATTGATGTTAAGTGTATACCTAAGTTAGTATTTTATTATTTTAACCGTTTTCTATTTTTAATTATTTATGTTTTAATAAATCTTGATATATTAGTAATATTGTATTGCTTTAAGTTATCGATGAATTTAACTCTTAAAGTCCATCGATCTCAATTTCTTAAATAGTCTCGCTAGCTTTTATTGTCTGTTTATTGTTGCTTAATTAACATTTTATATAAGTGCACATTATTAAGAATTTGTTCATTATTGGTTATGTTTACTATATTAAGTGTTAAAATATTGTTATTTTTTATATTTAACGTCAAATTTGCCACTCAAATTGGCTCTCTTATCATTTGAACACGGGTCATATTAGTCCTGAAAAAATAATATTCAAATGACTCCTCCACAATTGTATAAAGAGTCTATTAATCCCTTGTTAAGTGTCATCCAAATTGGATTGATTTTTGTTTTTGAAGTCAAGTAACGATGAGATGTAGTTATTTATGTCACAGTGTCAAAAATGGTTGACTTGTAAATTTTAGTCTACGAAACATATGGAATATTTAGTTTTGAAAGTAAAGTAAGGTTTAAATATGTTTTTTTTATTCTTCTAAATTTACTTCGTTTTGATTTTAGTTCATATAATTTTTTTTGTTTGATTTACATCTTTGCAAAATCTATTAAATTTTAAAAAAGTCATTTATGAATCTCTTTAGAAAATGGTGAGATGACTAATTTTAGATGAAGTGATGATGATGACTCTCTAATTGTTGTTGACTAAGCAATATTTAATATTTAAAATTAACATTTATTTTATTAACTTATTTAATTAAAAACTTAAAATTGATTAATTAATAAATAAACCAAAAATATTAAAAAACTCGATAATCTTCATGTTTCAACCTCAAATTTTTTAACAAACCTCAATAATCTTCATCTTCAATCTCAATTCGTTTATCTTCAATTCCGCAAATTCTCATATCTGGTCAAACTGAAAAAATTCTAATCTCTTCTATAATTAGGTTGAAACTTGTACCTACTAATACTTCCATTATATTAATGTTGGTTTATTGATTCAGCGATGTTTGATTAAGTTATCTAACCTGTTTGCTTTCTAATTTTCTCTGTTGTCGTGGTTGGTTGTGTAACATGATGTTTCATAACCAACCAAACTATGTCTAAATCTATGTAGAGTCGTATTCACATTTGACGGGTTTGGAGATCAATTAGAGATGACAGTGTAGGGTTTGGTAGGATACTATGGTACCCGTCCTCATACTCCGCGGTTTAAAGTATCCTACCTGTACCCTCTTGGGTATCAATTCAATATCCGTACCCTAACCCTCTGGATACCTAAGTGTAGGTATCCATACCCATTACCCACGCTTTAACTAAAATAGATCGATAAATAAATGATATTTTTGTGATTAAATTAAAAAATTATTCAAATATTAAAATCAATCATAAAAAATATTATAAACAAAAATATTTCTAACTCAAAACATTTCAAATAAACACTCTACAATACACATTCAACTATCAGAATAATACATTATGAAGTTGCAAGTCCCTACGATAATATTCTTCGAGATCTGTAAAAAATAATTGATAGGAAGTTTGCAATTTATAATTATAAGTCACGATTAATAAAATATAACTCTAGATTATAAAGTCACAATTATTTACATAATCATCATAATCAAATTCTTAAAAAGTTTTGCAAAGGTTTATCTTTCGATTATAAGTATTGTAGTGGTCAACCATTAATAGATGTTTAAAACATAAATGAAAACAATTAATTAAACTAAACACTAATATAATAAATAAATAAATAAATAAATAATATATCTATATAAGTGTTGGGTGCAGGACGGGTGTGAGTTACTATAGTACCCGTACCTGCACCCATATCCGCTTCGTTTTGTAGGAATACCCGGTCCCTGTACTCATACCCATTATGCAGGGTTTTACCCTACCCCATTGTTGGTTTTTTTTTTTTTGCGGTACCTATTGCCATCCCTAGTCAGTCACTCATCTAAAAATTAGTCATTCTCACATTTTTTTACTAAGATGATTCATAAATGACGTTTTTAAAATATGATAGATTTTTGCAAAGATGTAAATAAAAAAAATTATTATGAACTAAAATCAAAAACGAAGTAATTTACAAAAATAAAAAAACATTATTTAAACCTTACTTGTTACTCCAAAACTAAATATTACATTGGTTCGTAGACTAAAAAATTAACAAGTCACACCTTTTTGACACTGTGACATAAGTAACTAACCACCTCATCGTTACGTTGACCTCAAAAACAAAAATTAATCAATTTGGATGACACTTAACAAAGATTTATGCTCCTTATACAATTGTGGAGGATTCATTTGAATATTATTTTTTCAGGGACTAATATGACCCGTGTTCAAATGATAAGAGACCAATTTGAGTGGCCAAAATTTGAGTTAAATATAAAAAATAAAATATTTTAACAATTAATATAGTAAACATAACAAATAAGTGAACAAATTCTTAATAATGTGCACTTACATAAAATGTTAATTAAAGCAAACGATAAAGAAATAAAAGCTAGCGAAGACTATTTAAGAAATTTGAGATCGATGAGACTTTAAGAAGTTAAATTAATCGATAATTAAAGCAATCACAATATTACTAATATATCAACATAATTATATATAAAATAAATAATTAAAAATAGCAAATGGTTAAAAATAATTAAATATAATTATGTACACATTAACATCAATCAAACACAAATGAAAATATCACATTAATTACTTATGTGCATATACACATAAAATCGTTTAAATTTTTTTTTAACTGATTTAACTATTATTTCTATATAAACGCAACTATTGATCAATTTTTACTTTTCAACTTTTACATGTAAAGCTATCTTATTTTTATATGAATTAACTAATGCTTATCATTCAATTATAGAGACAATAATAATTAACGAAAATAAGAAAGAATAAGAGTTTTTGTATCTTTTGAATACAGTGATTAATATTATTAGATATCATAAAAGAGGATGTAAAGTTTTTTAGAGTGCAACAAAGCCATAATCCAAGCCTAAGATTAACTAAAGTTTCCTTTATAATAATAATATAATAATAATAATAATAATAATAATAATATATATATATATAGATAATGGAGATTAAAAATGTAATATTTATTTTTATTATATCTTACCTTATTATGAGTTGATATAATATTTTATATAATTATTCAGTGGTGATAATTATTGTTGTATTGTTTTATTTTAATTTTTGGTAATAATAATAATTATAATAATAATAATAATAATAATAACAATAAAAGGAAACCGTAAAACACAAATTTTATGGATTTATAATGAATAAATAAAGTTTTCCCATGTAATATCCACATTCCCATTCTTATATCATCCCGTTTAATACACGTTTCCATTTATTAACACACGTTTCCATTCTAATGATAAAAAGGAATAAAACAAATTAAAACAAAAAACGGGTTTAAGAGAGAAAAAGAAAAGAAATCAACAATTAAATTGAGTTTACTGATTCGTCTAGCACATTTGGAGTAAAGACTCCTGAGAAATTTTAATAACCACACTACATATCGATAAGGCATACTCTATCGTCCTATTTGATTATATGTGATTAGATGTACGTGATGTTATTTATTGGTTTGTTTGTGTGTTATTTTCAAATGAATATTAATAATTGTTGTGTTGACATGTCAAAGTGTGGAAAATAATTGTTTTGTGATATGTTGTTATAATGGTGTGTTGAACATATTCAAAGTGTGAAGAATAAATGTTATGTGATATGTTGTATAATTATTTGAGTTGAACATATGTCATATTCAAGTGTGGAAAATAAATGTTATGTTGATATGGTTTACAATGGTTGGGTTGAACATATTCAAGTGTGAAGAATATAATGTTATGCATACGTCGTTATTAAGTAGTATCCCATATATTTTATTAAAGTGTCCACATTCATGCATCCTTCTAGTTGTATGGTGGTGTGTCATAATTGCTGGATCACAATCCTTGCGGGGATGTGAGTTAGTGGTGTTGCTTGGAAGACCTACGAAGCTCGAGTTAATGGTGTCTTGGAAGGACCCACTAAGCCCTTGCAGAAGGCGATATTCAGAATCATTACATTCATATAGATTAGTAATAAGGTATGTTGGATATGCATTAATTAAGTGTGACTAGTGTTTTATAAAGATACTGATATATGTATCTCCTGTTTTGGTGATTACGTTATTAATTACGCAAACATTGTATTGTTATATTTTCCTTGTTATTGTATTTTTTAGTGCATTGTGATTTTAACTGTTAAATGAAATATGATTATTTATATTTTGCTATAACAACTATATAGGCATGTCTATTTGCTCTATGTTTGTTATTTGGATATGACCTTTACATTTGAATTAGGACGTTACATATAGTGCTAATTGAGCGAATATGTTACGGTGAACCTAATAGGAGAAAATGCGTTGAAGTACAATGCATGCAGTGGGGAGCTCTGAGAACTTTTGTGGCCGTTGTTAGACTTGTTGGGTTAGTTACCAACAAGTCCAAAATTTATGAACCAACTAGGATTTATGCTTGGGTAGTAAAATATACATAGTTTGGGCTACGAGTCTCTTATGTTTTAACATATTAAATTTACTTTTAGTGATTGTAATATTTGATTCTTTATTTTTGAAAATATAAATAAAAAATTTATTAACTGATTTTGGATAAATGAGCATATAAAATAATTATCAAGATAAATAAAAATGAATTTGTAATTTTAAGTTTAGAATTTTTGTTAGTTAAGTCTCGAAAAAGTGGGATGTTACAAGTGGTATCAGAGCAGTTCGATCTAGATTTGGACTGCGGCGTTATTGGATAGTTTTAGTCTGTTAGTGTTGGTCATGTGTCTCAGAGGTCCTCAGAGATGGTGTGAGTTTATGCACACTCGAATCTTGATCAAATATTTCTTACCTAACATTGTGTACATATTGCATAAGAACACAATTGTGACACCCTAAACCCCAAATAATATATATAATAATTTTATATGATATTCTATAAATTTGCAGCGGATAAATAAAAATATGTTTCCAAGAAAATAAAAACTTGAATTTTTAATTTAGGATATCACGTTTTCAAAAATCAACAGGAACACTTTTAACTTCTTTAATCCATAGTGTATCTCAATAAGCTTGATTAAGTGTAATTACTTGATTTAATTCTAAAAAACCTACTGTACTTATATGATTTTCATACAAAGTCGTTTCAAAATAAATAAGTAAATACAAATTACAATCTTATCCCGGTATACCTATCAGAGCGGGGTTTCTCCCAAACTTGAACTTCAAGACTTATTAACCTGTAACAGCTGCGATTTTCGCAAACGCAGGGCCAAGCCAGTGAAACACAACAACGAAGGGAGGTGAGTTTCAAATCATGTTAATAGTTATATATAAGTAAGAAGAACACGCAACAATCATAATAGACCGTATCATAACCACATTACTATTATCCAAATATTTAAGTAAATAGTATCAATATTATAACATAAATGCACTCAAGTAAGATATCATCTCATTATAATATGCATCAAATCATCTAGAGTAATTATTATTACTTTTGAAACACATCATCACACAAAACAATCACAAGTAAATGCAAAGCTATGCATGAGCTTAGACTCTACTTCACAATGTGGTACATTCTAACTCTGAGTACTTGGTTAGGAGGCTTGATACTATGCCACATCCCGGTGGACGGACAATTCAGATTGGCCATGTCCTCATAGATCCCCTCAACTCAACCCGAGACACATATATGTGACAGTCGAGGTAACGTGTGTTGCGTGGTAGCTCCGACATTTGGAGTGCTACCTCCAAGTCACCTAGGAATTCCCCACCCGAATACCTCCAAGTCTAACAATCTTGCCTTAAGGCTCGACAGCAGACCGCCCACGATCAGGCTCATTCAGTTGTACTTCCCCGGAATCACTAGGCTTGTCAGGCCCTACCTATATGATGACAAAATAATATCCACTTCACAAATGCACAATATTTATTTTCTCCCCTCGTTGGTATATGATACTCCATTAATACCGTCATCTCAGACACAAATTGAAATCACAATATTCTCATCACAATTTATAACATCACTATAATTAATCACACATCATCATCATCATCACATAACTCATCACAATTTATAGAATCACTATCATCAATCATACAGCAACACATATATTCATCACAAATTTTATCACATCACCATTATTAATCATACATTACCATCATTACATATAATTACCACAACACATCTATTTTTTATTATAACATCATTTAAACTCATCTAATCAAAACATATGAATAAAATTAATTCAACAACAAATATCACAATAATATCACACACCACACATTTAAAGAAATTAAATCAAATATCACAATAATATCAAATGCCACACATTTAACGAATTAAATCAAATATCACAATAATACCAATGCACACATTCAAACAAATTAAATCAACCAACACCCTACAAATATTTTATTCTATATTTTAATCTCACCAATTCCATATTTCACATTAATTAAATTTATCCCTCAAAGGGCTACTGCCATACGTAGCGAGAGCCCAGATGAATCGTTGGGAAATACGGTTTTCCCGTTCATCTCACAATATATACACTCATGAATTCAAACGCTCTCTCACCCCTTTACCTTATTTCGACGTTTTCATCAACCCGGGAGTCAATGAGAGTTTTCACGGCAACTGCAGATTGACAACGTAAAGCACGAATCCAAAGATCGACACGGGACTGAAAAATTATGCGGAGCATAAAAATAAGTATTAAATAATTAATAATAAATTTTTTTGAGCAAAAATGGAGTCAAAACGACGAGAAGAAACTGCATAAAATGTCTCACCGACTCGTTGGAGCACCGGAAGGGTCCGACGTCAACTTCACCGAAAAATGGCAAATGAGTAGTGTTCTTGAAGGTTTTGATGAGGGTAATCCAAATATGATATCCATTTTTCGGAAGGATGAATGTGGTTTCCAGAATATCCCAAAATAGTTTGTCCAAGGGACGAAAAACGGTTGTTTACATTTAAATAGAGTCACGATCGGCCAAGGCAAGGCCAGAAACGAGTGCATAGGTGGATTTGTGTGTGAACCCAACTATTCATCTATTTCCATAGTGAAATGGGAGAGAATTCGAGATAGATCGCATACGGCTACCATGGTGGTTTTTCAACGTATAAGGGAGAATTAAAATAAGTAACGGGTCTTTAAGTTAGAATCACATCTACAAAAACTTGGTTACACTATACAAGTCAATTTGGATAATAGGTTTCACGTGGCTGAAGAGAAAAGAATTAAAATTTGGAGAGGGAAGGTATACATTTGTGTGTTGCGCCGCTGGAAAGAAAAGAAATAGACCAAGATTAGGTTATTAGTATCCCTAATAGCTGGGCCACGATGTAATATGTATATCATACATTTGGTATGTATTACTAGGAATTCACAAGGCTTAGCCGCATCTCGTCGTCGGTCATCATTGTTATATTTTATTTATATAACTCAATTTATTTATATTATAAATAATTTAGTTAATTTATATATTAGTTAATTTATATATATATATATATATATATACAAAGGTCTAGTTTAGCAATAATATTTAAAATATTAAGCTTAAACATAATAACAATCTAAAATTAATATTTATGAATCTATATCTAATATAAAAGTTTGAATTTAATATCCATAATCGCTAATTTAAAATAAATCACTAAGACGAGTCGATAAATAATAAAAACTAGATAAAAACATTACCAGCACCACATTAAAATATGTATGAGAAATTACTATTAATGTATAATAACAACAAATTCAAGGTGTTACAATATTACTCATTTAGTCTCATAAAACTAGCAGATCATATAAAGCATTCATGTAACGCAAATTAATCACAAAACTTATAAACATATATTATAAAATAATTTGAAAATCAATTAATTATTTAAAATCTTATTTCATTAATAAAAATTGTTTATTTATAAAATTTGGGGTGTTACACAAATCATGTTCTTAATCGATTTATCAGAGTGGCGCGACGGAAGCATGGTTGGAACTTAGTGGGTCTAGTAGGGGTTGTGATATGGGATGTTACAATTAAGATTTTATGTTAGTTAATGGTCCAAAACCTTAGGAGAAGAAAATTTATCGAGGAAACGAAAGAGAGATGATTGAGTCGTGTTCAATTCGACATGTAGATCATTAAGTGTGAATTTTTATGATAGTCACATTCATGAGACTAAACAATTATGATACTATTAAGTAGTTTTGGGTTGATGTAAAATTATTACTAGTTGCATAATTGAATAAGTATGAACTTGTTAATTGCTTAAAAGTATTCTATGGAGTAAAAGATATGTATTTTATAACCAAGAATTCAAATTAGTGAAGCATGTGAATACTTGTAGGATATAATAACATAATTTTCAACTTTTATGTTTGACAATACCATACATTAAATGAATGAGAATGATTTGAAGCGATCAATCGTAGGCTTGATCAAAGATCTCAATGTAGGTGATATTAATTATTGGTTATTATGGGGTGAATGGAAAAAATGGTGTTGTTTGACTGAGGTTTTGGTGAATTAAAGATGTTGAGGTTTAAGAGTACATTAGAGACGATAATCTTAAAAGGTCTGTTGAGAATGAAATTTTTAAATTAAAGAGATGATTTGTGTTTATGAGTTGTAGTTGACGAGTAAGTGATACTAAACCATAAGGGATGAGAATTTAAGTAGTAAATCATATGGATTAGATTTTTAGCCATAAGAGCAACAATGAATTAAAAAAAAATCTTGTGGGAATAATTCAAGTTGAATAAAATTAGAGTATTGGATCCAAAAGATCGAACACTAAACGTAAGAACACTTTATAGTGGTTTGAGAACGATGACACGTTGGACATATTCGTGGAAAATTGTCACAAATGTTTGAATATCTAAGATGTATTCAGATTATGATTATAAACAAAAATCTTGTGTGGTGTAGGTTTCGGTCTGTAGAGGACTTAGAAGCTTTCTTGGTAGGATTAGAATAATACCAGACTTAGTGAATATGATTTTAGAGTTGTAAATGGGTAAAATAATGGTGAGGATGTTAGGCTTGATGAATTCTGAAATAATTGCAGCAAGATATATAAGATTTTTTCGACGAATAAGATATGTGTGTTATATCTAAGAACTTTTAGTGTCAGTTTCGAGGACAAAACTATTTTTAGGATGATAGAATGTAAGACCCGCCTTTTTCTAGCGTCAGTTTCGAGTACGAAACTATTTAAGGTAGGTAGAATTTAACATTTTATTTTATTTTTATATCTTATCTTATTATGAGTTGATATAATTATTTTTATAGAATAAATTGTTGGTGATAATTACTATTGTATTGTGTTATTTTAATTTTTGGTAATAATAATAATAATATTAACAATAATAATAATAATAATAATAATAATAATAATAATAAAAGGGAACCGTTAAAAACAAATTTCATGGGTTTAGTTGAAATAACACATTCTCCATTTAATATCACATTCTCCATTTAATACCACGTTCCCGTTCTCCATTTAATAACACAACGTTCCCCAACTTCTAATGATAAAAAGGAATAAAATAAAAAATAAAAGAAATAAAACAAACAAAACTTGTTTCGAAGAGAAAAAAGAAAGAATTCAAGAACTGAGTTACTGTTACTGATTCATCTAACACATTTGGAGTAAACACCGCGTGAGAAATTTGATAACCACATTCATATCGATAAGGCATCACTCCATCCACTTTCCTATTTTAATTATATGTGATATAAAAAGAAATTCAAGAATTAAATGAGTTACTGATTCATCTAGCACATTTGGAGTAAAGACCGCGTGAGAATTTTAATAACCACACTCATATCGGTAAGGGCATCACTCCATCCGCTTTCCTATTTGAATTATATGTGATATAAAAAGATATTCAAGAACTAAATGAGTTACTGATTCATCTAGCACATTTGGAATAAAGACCGCGTGAAAATTTTAATAACCACACTCATATCGGTAAAGGCATCACTCCATCCGCTTTCCTATTTTAATTATATGTGATATAAATGTACTGTGATGTTATTTTATTGGTTTTTATTTGTGTGTTATATTCAAAATGAATATTAATAATTGATGTGTTTGACATGTTCAAAGTGTGGAAAATAAATGTTATGTGATATGTTGTTATAATGGTTGTGTTGAACATATTAAAATATTCAAAGTGTGAAGAATAAATGTTATGTGATATGTTGTTATAATGTTTGAGTTGAACATTTTCATATTCAAAGTGTGGAAAATAAATTTTATGTGATATGGTGTTACAATGGTTGTGTTGAACATATTCAAAGTGTGAAGAATAAATGTTATGCGATACATCGTTAATTACTTAGTATCGCATTATATTTTATTAAAGTGTCCACATTCACTCATACATCCATTCATAGTTGTGTGGTGGTGGGTCCATAATTGGTTGGATCCCACATATCTTTGTGAGGATGTTGAGTTAATGGTGTTGCTTGGAAGGACTGAAGCTCGAGATAGTGGTGTTGCTTGGCAGGACCCACGAAGCCTTGCTGGGAGGGGATATTCCCGAATTCATATAGATTAAGTAATAAGGTCTGTTGGATATGCATTAATTAAAGTGTGACTAGTGTTTTATAAAGATAACTGATATATTGTATCTTCTGGTTTTGGGCGAACGCTATTAAATATGTGATATTGTACTTCTATATCTTATTGTTATTTTACCTCTTGGTCGTTTGGATGGATGAAGTAATATTATTAATTACGCAAACATTGTACTATTATATTTTCATTGTTATTGTACTTTTAGTGCGTTGTGATTTTTAAACTGTTAAATGAAATATGATTATTTATATTTTGCTATAACAACTATACATGCATGTCTATTTGTTCTGTGTTTGTTATTTGGATATCACCCTTACATTTGACAAGACATTAATTGAGCGAATAATGTTACGGTGAACCTAATAGGAGAAATGCGTTGAACTACAATAGCATGCAGTTGGAGGCTCTTAGATACTTTTGTGTCGTTGTTAGACTTATTGGGTTAGTTTACCACAAGTCCAAAGTTTATGACCAATTTATGCTTGGGTAATAAAATATCAATAGTTTTGACCACAAGAGTCTCTTTTGTTTAACGTATTAAATTTACTTTTAGTGATTGTAAATATTTTGATTCTTTATTTTTGAAAATATAACTAAAAATATTATTAATTGATTTTACGATAAATGAGTATATAGAATAATTATAAATAAATAAAAACGAATTTGTATTTTTTACGTTTAGAATTTCGTTAGTTAATGTCCCGAAAAAATGAAATGTTACAAAAATATTAAATGAATTCTACTATTATTGTTGATTTTGAATCGTCCATTAAATGTATACTTTTTTTACTAACAAGTCTATAAACATCATATTTTTTTCTTATATTTAACGGGCAAAGGAGTATTAGTTGAACAAGATATTATAGTTCCAAGATCAAAACACCCTCAAAATGGCATTGGGCATCTCTAAATCTTTTTAACTTTGGAATTTTATGCATTGTTTTGGTCCTAACATCATGTAAGAAACATAAATAGTTAGCCTTCTAAGTTCTATTAATTATAATTATTTCAATGATGTATTAAACATTTTTCTTTTTCTTTTATTGATTTTTCAATTTTTCAATCTAGTACCTAATGTGCAGCTTGAAATGTGTCGTATGTTAATATTTTCATAAAACAAAACATATTTAGTTTTGAATTTGTGATTTTTTTTCTTACAGCAAGACAACATTAGCAAGACTAACAAAAGCTTTGGACAATGAAGGAGATGTATCATGTGAAACAATGCAACAAAACATGCCTTGACCAAGGCTTTAAAAGGAAGTGTATGTTATGGAATTTCTCAGTGTTATTGTGTGAAGGATTGATATAAATTATTATTTTACTTTTTTGCAAAGGCAAAGAAAAAATTTAAATAAATTATATCATTGACTCCTTTTCTTGTGTAATAATATATTGCTTCTTGAAGAAGAAGAATCTAAATAAAAGTATATGTATTCCTTAATTACTTTGTTTTCACTTTTGACTGGAATTATTAAAATATACAAATGATAAGGAAATCAATCCTAGTTATGAATTTAATAACATCAAATTCATCAAATAAAAATGAAATATGAGTTTATTTAAATATTTAAATTATAAATTTGATGAAACTTGCATTGTATTGAAGATGATAATTAATTTTATGAGTTTAATTTGAAAATTTTGATAAATTTTTTGAAGTTTTGTAAAAAAAATGATAACATTGTTGACATTTTAAAAACATAAAAAATCAATTGTCACTTAAAATTAAAAATAAATGACCAAATCGAGAAGAAAATGAAACGTTTACTGAAATTAAGTTAAGGGACTGCATAGGCTATTTAGCCTAAAATATAGTATAGAATCATGCATTTAATTTAACTCATGGTACAAAAATTTCAGCATTTATCGCAATATATAAATATAGATATCTATTAAAAGCATTACATGATAAATAAATCAAAATTGAAGAATCAATCTCCAAATAACGAGTAACAACAGAGATATTCAAAATATTGAAATAAGTATTTAATTCATTATATAATTTTAATAATTTATATATTTTTAAAAATTCACCATTTATGTAATAACTCCATAAAACTTGTATGTTATTTATAAATTTTTAAAATAAAATAAAATTAGTCAATAATCAAGAGTCAATCTCAAAATAATGAGAAGTAATGGAGATTAATCAAAATATTGACTGAATTATAATACTATAATATATTTTGAATTCCCCATTAAATGTATGCAGACTTTTTTTTTTATATTTAAGGTGGAACGTGGAAGGGAGTATTATTAGTCAAAGAAAAGATTTTATAGTTCCAACATCAAAGACTCTCATAATGACTAAATCTTTTCTCTTGGAATTTTATGCATTGCTTTGGTACTGGCTTCATGTAAGAAACATAAGTAGTTACACCCCTAAAGTTCTATTTACAATTATTTAAATGCAGTATTAAACATTATTTATTTCTTTTATTGAATTTTCATTGTATGGGTCTAGTACATTATTTGCAGCTTAAAGTGTGTTGTGTGTTAATATTTTCATAAAACAAAGCATATAGAATTTTGAATTTGTGATGTTTTTTCTTACAGCAGGAGCGCATTAGCAGGACCAACAATAGATTTGAAGACTATTGAACTTGATTGTAATGGACATGGATTATGTGAAACATGCGATAATACATGCCTTCATGAAGGCTTTACAAGAGGTGGTGGATGTTATGGATTTGCTCAATGTTGTTGTGTGAAGAATTGAGTTAAAAAGCCAAATTTAAATTAATCATATGCATGTCTTAATGTCTTTAGTTTTTTACTTGTAACGGGAATTATTAAAAATGCACGTATGAAATAAAATATCCATGTATCAATGAATTTTCTTATTAAAATTAACAAGAAATTTGTGTTATTTCACTACGGGTAACGCGTAGCTGCTATCTTATTTATGTTTCATTTAGACTTAAAAAAATATTTTATGTATTAGTGATAAACATTTATCTTATAATTTTTATAATTATCAATAACAAATATTTATTTTTTGTTTATGTATGTACTAGTGAGAAATAGGAATTGACACCACAATAAATGGGAGATTTTAGGGATTTTAAAAGTTAGAGCAAAGTGTCTTACTCTTGTCATTTAAGGTTCTTACTTTTGTCTGCTATCAATAACAAAGTGTCTGCTATCTTTTTTTAAGGTTCTAACTCTTGTCATTTAATTTGTTGAACATTATTATTTTATATTTAATTTTATTTATAATAATGAGCAACTAAACTCTCTTCTAAGATATTAAGTGGATCTGATAATCGATATATCTTTTAGTGTGTTTTAGTTATCTATTCTAGTTTTATTTTAATTACTTTTTACTGTACAATTAAATTTTCTTAATTACATATTAGGATAGATCACCATTTAATTTTCATGTTTTGTAATCAAATTATCAATTAGTTGTTAGTGATCATACTGCAATTAATTGATAGATTTATAAGATAATTGAAACTATAAATTATTGCATTATCAAATTTTATTTTAATCTTCTAATCATTCAACATTTTTATGCTCAATACTTTTCATGAATTAAAATTATTTTTAAAAAAAAAATTTGAAAATATTTGCTCCTATTTATTAGGTATTAAAATAAAAGTAATTTTGAAACAAAAAAAAAATGAAAGTGTTTTTTGTATAAATAACATAGAAATTGTTTTAAGAGACTTTTAAGAAGAGCCCGAATCGTTATTTTGTTTTTGTTTCCGATTATATTAAAAGTGAATCTGTATGCTTCTTCCTTCTATTGGAAATAATTTTTCCAAAAATTAATCAAAATAGCTTTTCATTTCTCACCATAATAATTATTTTTAAAAAAATTATTTGTGAAAAACAAAAAACAAAATTATCCTTCATTTCTGTATGCCTAATTTAAATTGATTCTGTGTTTTTTTTTTTAAATTAATTTTATCTTTAAATTATCTTAAACAAAGGCACTTCTAGTTCTTTTGGATAAGAACCCCTTACAGGCCTACTTGGATTTAGGGTTTAGGGTTTAGGATTTAGGATAAGAATCCATATTTAACACGAAGTTAAGATTTCTAGTTTATCAAACAAAGAAAACAACAACAACAACAACAACAAACAATAATAATAATAATAATAATAATAATAATAATAATAATAATAATAATAATAATAATAATAGTAATAATATATACATATTTATATTATTGAATATAAATTATTATTTTTATTTTATATCTTTCCAATCATTATTATGTACATATCAAGTAAGTTTGTCACATGTAAATTGAAATAAAATCGTGGATTTTAATGTGTATTTTAAAAAAATAATTTAAGTTTATTTTTATTTTACTATTTTAAATTATTATTATAATTGCATTTATCGTCAATATTATCTTCTTTGTCGGGTATACCACAATATATCATATAATATTATTGGAGATAATTGAAGCTAAAATGACGTAACACAAATTGTGAGACAACTATATTATATTTGCTTAATCTTTTTATATAAAATACAAGTTACTTCATAGGTCCAATACTAATATTTTTGTATATAACATCTTCTATTTTTTGTGATACATTTTTTTCCCTTCTAGTACTTTTAACCATTTAAATTCTCTTAGTCTATACACCAACAAAGATAATGAAAATGACACTTAGTTAGAACTAATTAATTCTCACTAAAGTTATTAATGTTTCTTTTATTTTCTAGGAGTAATATTCTTTATATTGAATTGTATTTTTTTATTGGTCGTAGTTAAAGATTTAAAATTAATTTGTTGTTGAAGAGGGAGTTTTGACAATTAAGTGATTATTATTATTATTATTATTTTGAAATTGTTATATAAAACTCTGTAAGCCTCTTTTTTTTTGGTCTGTGAGACAATTTTTTTATTATTAGTAAATACACTTAAATTTACATAGTTTAACTATGTTGATATGTTTATAAGAGTTTTTGTTAATTTTTAATATATATCATGTGGAGCTTTTATTTCATTTTGTTTCTTAAATATATTAATTTTATTGTATATTTTCTTTATAGTTTGATAAATTTTGTAAAATAAAATACTTAATTGACAAACAACCTATATTGATATAAAATTATTTGCTATCAAATCCTATACCCACATAACAAACTATTGGTATAGTAATCGTAAAATTTTGTTAAACTCTATATCAATGGTAAAAAGTTCGTAGTAAAATCTCATCATCATGTACAAACATCAAAAGTCCGTCACTATAATAGTGACAGCAAAAAAGTCGTAGGTATAAAGTACTTACATACGAGAAACTAAATGTTCCTAGGTATAGATTTTTTGGACTATAGCTACAATTTTTAGACTTTTATTTATGATTTTTTGCTGTTGCTAAAAGTCAAATTTTTTGTAATGAAAACTCTTGATGAATTGCCATGTGTACATTTTACATAATAAAATATAGATCATTTAATTTTAGTATAGATCTTAATAGAGATAATGGTGATTCAAAATATTGAAATAAGTATCTGATTTATATAATTTTAAGAATTAATTTATATATTTTTTAAAAATTCAACATTTCTGTAGTACATCCATAAAAATTGTTTGTTACTCTGTATATTTTAAAAATAAACTAAAATTGGTCAATGACCATTAATCAATCTCAAAATAATGAGCAATAATGAAGATTAATCAAGATATTGATTAATTCTATAATTGATTTTGAAATCGCCCATTAAATATATGTTGAATATTTTTCTTAAAACTATATTTAAGGTGGAATGGATTACTATTAGTCGAACAAAAGATATTATAGATCCAATATTAAATACTCTCAAAATGACATTGTTCATTTCTAAATTTTTTGTGATAAACTCTTATTTTGTGCATTTTTAGATATTTGTAAAAGTATTTTAGAGTAATTATGAACTATTATATAAATTTTTAATTTAATTTATTCTTTTTTTATGAAAAAAGAGAGAAAATTTGATAAAATAATACAAATTTAATTTTAGAGCCACTTCAAACTCATAATATATAATTTATATATTATATATTATAAGAGAGAGTTCTTATTGGTTGCATAAGATTTGAAAAAAAAATTATCATATAAAACACAACTAAGGCTGGCAGGAAACTGCACTTTAGGAAAAGGGGGAGAAATAGGAATTGACACCACAATAAATGGGAGATTTTAGGGATTTTTAAAGTTAGAGCAAAGGGTCTTAAGTTTTGAAGTAAATCCTTTTTTTTTAAGGTTCTTACTCTTGCCATTTAATTTGTTGAACATTATTATTTTATATTTAATTTTATTTATAATAATGAGCAACTAAACTCTCTTCTAAGATATTAAGTGGATCTGATAATCGATATATCTTTTATTGTGTTTTAGTTATCTATTCTAGTTTTATTTTAATTACTTTTTAATGTACAATTAAATTTTTTTAATTACAAATTAGGATAGATCACCATTTAATTTTCATGTTTTGTAATCAATTAGTTATTAGTGATCATACTGCAATTAATTGATATTGAATTTTCAATGTATCAACATTTTTTTATTCTTTTCATATTGAATTTTCAATGTATCAATCTTGTACTTAATCCGCAGCTTAAAATGTGTCGTATTTAATATTTTCATAAAAGAAAACATAGAATTTGAATTGGTGAAATTTCTCTCTTACAGCCAAGACCAGCATTAGCAGGACCAACAATAGGTTTGGACGATGTGAAACTTGATTGTAAAGGCCATGGATCATGTGAAAGATGCGACGGAGCATGTGTTGATATCTTTTTGTTTTCACTTTTGACTTGATTTATAGAAAATGCAAGAAATATGAAATAAATGATTTAGGAATTATTTGATTTACATCTAAAAAAAATTTATTTTAGTATTTTAAAATTTAAAAACTAAAAAATTTGTTTGAATTACTAGTTTTTAAAAACTGTTTTGTAAAACAATTTTTAATATTATACTTTTTAAAACTAAAAAAGTAAAATTGATAAACGGTGTTTTACTTTTCAATTTTTTAGTTTTTTTAACTCTCTAGTAAAAAATTGTTTTAAAAACTAGAGTTGTTAAACAGCTTAAAATTTACAACATGGTTGACTTGTAAATTTAAAAAACTAGAATTGTGTTAGTTATTTATGTCACAGTGTCAAAAATGGTTGACTTGTAAATTTTTAGTCTACGAAACATATGGAATATTTAGTTTTGAAAGTAAAAGTAAGGTTTAAATATGTTTTTTTGATTCTTCTAAATTTACTTCGTTTTGATTTTAGTTCATATAATTTTTTTTTGTTTGATTTACATCTTTGCAAAATCTATCAAATTTTTAAAAAAGTCATTTATGAATCTCTTTAGTAAAAAAAATGGTGAGATGACTAATTTTAGATGAAGTGATACATGATGACTCTCTAATTGTTGTTGACTAAGCAATATTTAGTATTTAAAATTAACATTTATTTTATTAACTTATTTAATTAAAAACTTAAAATTGATTAATTAATAAATAAACCAATTAAATATTTAAAACTCGATAATCTTCATTTTCAACCTCAAATTTTTTAACAAAACCTCAATAATCTTCATCTTCAATCTCAATTTCTTTATCTTCAAATCGCAAATTCTCATATCTGGATTCAAACTGAAAAAATTCTAATCTCTCATTATAATTAGGTTGAAAACTTTACCTGACTAATACTCCATTAGTATTAATGTTGGTTTTATTGATTCAGCGATGTGATTAAGTTCATCTACCTTTGCTTTCTAATTTTCTCTGTTGTCGTGGTTGGTTGTGTAAACATGATGTTTATAACAAACCAAACTATGTCTAAATCTATGTAGAGTCGTATTCACATTTGACAGGTTTGGAGATCAAGTTAGAGATGACAGTGGGTAGGGTTTGGGTAGGATACTATGGTACCCGTCCTCATACTCGCGGTTTAAAAAAGTATCCGTACCTGTACCCTCTTGGGTATCAATTTCAATATCCGTACCCTTACCCTCTGGATACCTAAGTGTAGGTATCCATACCCATTACCCACGCTTTAACTAAAATAGATCGATAAATAAATGATATTTTTGTGATTAAATTTAAAAATTATTCAAATATTTTAAATTCAATCATAAAATACTATAAACCAAATATATTTTCTAACTCAAAACATTTCAAATAAACACTCTACAATACACATTCAACTATCCAGAATAATACTTTATGAAGTTGCAAGTCCTACGATAATATTCTTCGAGATCTGTAAAAAATAATTGATAGGAAGTTGCATTTATAATTATAAAGTCACGATTAATAAAATATAACTCTTAGTTATAAAGTCACAATTATTTACATAATCATCATAATCAAATTCTTAAAAAGTTTGCAAAGGTTTATCTTTCGATTATAAGTATTGTAGTGGTCAAATTAATAGATGTTAAAACATAAAAGAAAACAATTAATTAAACTAAACACTAATATAATAAATAAATAAATAAATAAATAAATAAATAATATATCTATATAAGTGTGGGTGCAGGACGGGGTGAGTACTATAGTACCCGTACCCGCACCCATATCCGCTTCGTTTTGTAGGTAATTACCCGTCCCTGTACTCATACCCATTATGCAGGTTTTTACCCTACCCATTGTTGGTTTTTTTTTTTTTGCGCGGGTACCTATTGCCATCCCTAGTCATGTATCACTTCATCTAAAATTAGTCATCTCACCAATTTTTTGCTAAAGAGATTCATAAATGACTTTTTTAAAATATGATAGATTTTGCAAAGATGTAAATAAAAAAAAAATTATATGAACTAAAATCAAAACGAAGTAAATTTACAAAAATCAAAAAACATATTTAAACCTTACTTTTACTTTCAAAACTAAATATTACATATGTTTCGTAGACTAAAATTTACAAGTCAACCATTTTTTGACACTGTGACATAAATAACTAACACCTCATCGTTACTTGACTTCAAAAACAAAAATTAATCCAATTTGGATGACACTTAACAAAGGGATTAATATGACTCCTTTATACAATTGTGGAGGATTTTCATTTGAATATTATTTTTTCAGGGACTAATATGACCCGTGTTCAAATGATAAGAGACCAATTTGAGTGGCAAAAATTTGAGTTAAATATAAAAAAATAAAATATTTTAACAATTAATATAGTAAACATAACAAATAAGTGAACAAATTCTTAATAATGTGCACTTACATAAAATGTTAATTAAAGCAAACTATAAAAGAAATAAAAGCTAGCGAAGACTATTTAAGAAATTTGAGATCGATGAGACTTTAAGAAGTTAAATTAATCGATAATTAAAGCAATCACAATATTACTAATATATCAACATATATATATATAAAATAAATAATTAAAAATAGCAAATGGTTAAAAATAATTAAAATATAATTATGTACACACTTAACATCAATCAAACACATATGAAAATATCACATTAATTACTTATGTGCATATACACATAAAATCGTTAAAATTTTTTTTTTTAACTGATTTATACTATTATTTCTATATAAACGCAACTATTGATCAATTTTTACTTTTCAACTTTTACATGTAAAGCTATCTTATTTTTATATGAATTAACTAATGCTTATCATTCAATTATAGAGACAATAATAATTAACGAATATAAGAAAGAAGAGAGTTTTTGTATCTTTTGAATACAGTGATTAATATTATTAGATTGTTTTATTTTAATTTTTTGGTAATAATAATAATAATATTATAATATAATAATAATAATAATAATAACAATAAAAGGAAACCGTTAAAAACAAATTTTATGGATTTATAATGAAATAATAAGTTTCCCATTTAATATCACATTCCCATCTTATATCATCCCCGTTTAATACCACGTTTCCCATTTATTAACACACGTTTCCCATTTCTAATGATAAAAAGGAATAAAACAAATAAAACAAAACGGGTTTAAGAGAGAAAAAGAAAGAAATTCAACAAATAAATGAGTTACTGATTCATCTAGCACATTTGGAGTAAAGACTCCGTGAGAATTTTAATAACCACACTCATATCGATAAGGGCATCACTCTATCCGCTTTCCTATTTGAATTATATGTGATATAGATGTACTGTGATGTTATTTATTGGTTTTGTTTGTGTGTTATATTCAAAATGAATATTAATAATTGTTGTGTTTGACATGTTCAAAGTGTGGAAAATAATTGAAACACCCCAAATTTTTTATACGAATATTACTGAAAAATATTTATTTTCTTTAGAAACAACTAATTAATTTTTTTTTCTCATTAAAAGAACGTAATGTAATTTACTAAAATATTATTTATTTATTCATTTGCAAAATTAATATTCCAATTATTAGATCAATATTCATTTATGGTCCAAAATAAAATAAATTCTCTTTAAGTGAAATTCAAAAGAAACAATGTTACTGAAATTAATGACATTCCATTTTTTTTCTAGCTAATGAAATATCACGTCTGCATTTCTATTAAAAGTTAATGATGAAGAGTAAATAACTTTACAATGTACGACAAAATTTTTTAGTAATACAAAATATTATTTTTAAAGTAAAGGTCTCATTTTCCCACGCGCGTGCACCAATCAAACATCATTCATACGACTTTTGATATCATTAGTACCTAAATATTGGTGTAAGGGGTCAGTTCATCCCACAACAAAATTAAACCAAATAATAAATTAACAACCATAAAATATGAATATAAAATCTTTTCGTAATAAAAGATTTTAAAAAAATTGATTCTTTAATAGTTCTTAAAGATGTATCGAAAGTCATAGAATGTATCTAAATAAATCAAGTAGCAATCGTATATCAAATAATTAGATCAAAAAAAAATAACATAAAAATGTATGCAAGTCATGCATGCTCCTAAACATATATGATCCGGATATAACCAGTCACACAGGCATCCACACAGAAGTCACCCATACCAATGGGGAAAATTAAACCAGCCACACAGGCGTCCACAAAGATGCATATGATATGTCATGAAATGATAATGATGCTCAAAGATACATATCACCACCCAATTAGATAATCACATAAATCACAAGCCACTTAGGCAACCACAAAGATAACAATATTTAAAATCCAATTCACCAGCCACTTAGGCAACCACAAAGATATTTAAAACACAAATTACCAGCCACTTAGGCAACCATAAAGATAATATTTAGAACACAAATCACTAGCCACTTAGGCAACCACAAAGATAATATTATTAAAACACAAATCAAGGTTTGCCGCTAAACACATCACAAAAATCAACTTAATCATGTTATCATAATTAAAATTAAAACTTTACACCAATTCCCCAAGACTCATATAGATTTCTTAAAAATAAAACTTTGAAATGAAATAACACAAAAATCGAAACTTTAAATTAAAGACATCCAAAAAAAATATTACCCATGAGATCATAATAAAAATCATAGCTTTATAATTAAGTACACATAAACAACACACAAATAATAACTTTACATCAAATATATGACATCAAACATATTACTCATGTTATAATAATAAAAATCGAAATTTATAATTAAGTTTATCAAAGCAAACATATTACTCATAAAAATAAAATATTATAGTTAAATTCTTTAAGGCAATTAAAAAATCAATATTTTTCTTTTAAGACAACAAGTTTTATATCAATATCTTACAAACTATTAATTTAATATCTAGCCTAACATTGCATGGGGAAAAGCCCTTACCTTAGGCGCTTTCTTTCTTAACACCTCTAAATTTGCACGAGAAATAGCTCATGGGGCAATAATGAATTCAACACCGATAGATATTGGAATTTACGACTCAGAAAATTATTTTGAGAGTGTACGAATGACAAATAGGTGTGACAACAAGATGCCTAATGGAAATGTATGAACATATAAGCTATTTACGTTGCACTATTACCATTGATTTCTTGTCTAAAATTGAAGTGCACTTAATTCCAACATTATACTACCGATAATTACTATTTCTTTAATTTTATTAGGTTGTTACAAAGCCAATTGAAATCATGTGTATTTATATGTATGAGTTAATTTGGATTAACTAATAGAGTTCACCATATATTGAAGGGTGTCACACACTAATTTTAATTAAATAAATAGATTAGAGATTGTCACATCACCCTTTTAATTTTTTTATCTAATAGTTATAAAACCAAAAATTTCATAAAATTATTTTTGTAGACAATTATAATAAAATTATAATTTTAGTTTAAAAGAGATGAATGCATGATATACAAAAAGGACAATGGTCTTTTTGTGTCCTCTCTTGATTGCACAAAAAAACTTATAATTAAATTTATAATCTTCCTTTAAAAATACATTAAATGTGTTTAAAATGAATTAATGCACATTATGCCAAGAAAACACTATGAATTGTCATAAAATCTTGTCATAAATGAGAGTAAAAGAATGAGTCAAGTAACTAATTTTTGTTTTTTATAGGATGGACCAAAAATATTTTCAAAACACTTATACATAAAGATTCGTTTCACTAACTCTATAATATCTCCTAAAATGAATACTTATTTGGTTGCAAATAAAACTAACAAACAATATAACTTATATAAATTCTAATTTAATTAAATAATTCAACTAATATTTTATCAACTAAAATAAATCAAGCAAGACAAGAATACCACTCAGACATACAAATATAAAACAAACATATCTAACACATCAATTTCATGATTATCGAAACTAATCAAATAAAAAAAATGTCCATTTATGAAATAATGACATCATAAATAGTCCTCATGTAATTGTCACGTCAAAACAATTAAATAAAAATGAAGATTATAATTATTTAGGTAGAATAGAGTGTGATAAAATTTAATTTAATTTATTTACACATAGAATAACTATTAATTTAATAATAGCGATTACTAAAAAGATACACATATAATATATATGAAAATTTTGGGGTGTTACAATACTTACCCCCTTAAAAATAGTTTCGTCCTCGAAACTAAGAGGAAAAACAAGTGGACAAGCTACATACACGTATTGACACATCTCTCAAAAAATCAAGTAAAATTTCGAATCCCCATTAGTGTTACAAAAAATTTATGGATTAACAACAATTCAACTAAAATATAAAAACTTGAATTGTATAAAAGTTACTTGCTAAACACATAAACTAGTTAAAACAAACCAATGAGCATATAAAGAAAAATAAAAGAGACAAAATTGAGAATGTCATTTATTAAAATAGAGCAAATTTAGAATTATATGTTGATAGCAATATTTTAAAATTTTAAAGATAGAACAAGAGGGAAATCATAGATCCTTTCATTAAAAAATCATTTCTATATAGAAATTGATTTAATTGTGTTTATTTATTTATTATAGAATAGAATTTGACAAAGCAATACTAATATGCAAAATTCATTGATAATAATGTATAATAATAATAATACTAATAATAATAATAATAAACAATAACAATCACAATAATAATAATAATAATATAAGACTTAAAATTTATTAATGAAATTAAAAATGATTGAAATTTAAATAAAATTAACATATTCATAAAACTCACTTATTTAATTTTATTAAATTCCATAAATTCCATAAATTCGATACATTTATCATTATTAATAACACACACATATTGTAACTTATATCATAAAGAAAATGTAAAATAAAATAAATCTTGATAGACTTTTTAATAGGTAAAATAAATTCTCAATGATAGTAAAAACAAATTATTGTTATCGCCTTCTTCGAAATTAAGTCACCGTGATTAAGCTCTTATATTCATTTAGTAATAATCATACTAATATTTTTTTTTCTTC
The DNA here is from genome assembly GCA_002896215.2 of Cicer echinospermum. Lineage (NCBI taxonomy): Eukaryota > Viridiplantae > Streptophyta > Magnoliopsida > Fabales > Fabaceae > Cicer > Cicer echinospermum. The sequence goes on along the minus strand of PGTU02012724.1, from coordinate 12,780 downwards.
TAAATCAATATTATTAAAAGACTTTTAATATATTTGTAAACTCTTTTTTAATCCAACCATTCTTTTAAAATAAATAACATGATAAAATTAAATTAATAAAAATATAATTTTACAATTAAGATTTGTGGCATTTAGATAATAATAGTAAATACTACAAAAAATATTTTAATTTAGATAACTAGACAAAATTCATTTTATAGTAATAAAAATATTCCATGATTGTTGACACGGGAAAATCATTCTTAGTCCTTTTTTTTTTGTAACTTTTAACAAAAAATCTAAATGTTAACAAATAATAACAATAATAGAAATAATAATAATGATATTAATGGTAAAATAATTACAACAATATACTATCTTAACTCTTCATCCTAAAGTGTGTAAACAACATTCATAAAATAAAGAAAAATATTGTATATGTATATAAATTCAAAAAGAAAACGTAACTACATTAAATTTGTCTTAAGAAATCTAATTTAAGAAATAAAACCAAAATTAATTTTGTTTATTAAATACCTTTGCAATATTAAAAATATCTTAACTAAGCAAGTTAAAAGAAAAATTTATTACTAACACTAATAATAATATCGAATTAAATGATATTCTTTTTAAAATATTTGCAATTCAAGTGAACTAAAATTTGTAGTTTCATAAAAATAATATAAAAGAGACAATGATAACAACAATAATATATAGTATTATATTTATAACATAATAATACTCATTTGTATGAAGTAGAAGATTAAATTATTTTTTAATATTAATGATTATTATTAACAAAACTAATTAAGCCAAGTAATAACTAGACCACAAAAATATTTAACATAAACAAGAAATAGAGAGTCTAATATTATTAAAAACAAAATAGTCATAATAAACAAGAAAAACTCATAAAAAGATAATAAAATCTATCAAATTAAATAGAAGATTTCTAAATAATATAAAAAGACAATGCTAAAGAAACATACAACTAGAAATAGAGATTTCAGATTTGAAAACAACTAAATCAATAATAAAATAACACCATTAAACCAAATATTTAAGTCATATATTTAATGACATAAATTCATGGAGGTTACACAATCACACATAAAAATTTAAGTAAAATTCAATAATTAGAGAACCAAACAATTAATATAATTAATGACACACAAAAGGAATTTAAGTAGTTCTTAGAAATTCAAATTCAAGGTTACACAATTAATGACTCATAATAGAAATTTAAGTCATTAGTAAAATTCAAATTCAAAGTGGCCACCAAATTAATGACATATAATTAAAATTTAAGTAATTAATAAAATTCAATAATTAGAAAATCGAGCAAATAACACAAGTAACATCGGAATACATGCAACATACACTGCGCATCCACCCCACAAGGTCCGAGAATTAGTGCTCTGATACCACATGAAACGCCCCAAATTTTTTATACGAATATTACTGAAAAATATTTATTTTCTTTTAGAAACAACTAATTAATTTTTTTTTCTCATTAAAAGAACGTAATGTAATTTACTAAAATATTATTTATTTATTCATTTGCAAAATAATATTCCAATTATTAGATCAATATTCATTTTATGGTCCAAAATAAAATAAATTCTCTTTAAGTGAAATTCAAAAGAAAACAATGTTACTGAAATTAATGACATTCCATTTTTTATCTAGCTAATGAAATATCACGTCTGCATTTCTATTAAAAGTTAATGATGAAGAGTAAATAACGTTACAATGTACGACAAAAATTTTTAGTAATACAAAATATTATTTTTAAAGTAAAGGTCTCATTTTCCCACGCGCGTGCACCAATCAAAACATCATTCATACGACTTTTGATATCATTAGTACCTAAATATTGGTGTAAGGGGTCAGTTCATCCCACAACAAAATTAAACCAAATAATAAATTAACAACCATAAAATATGAATATAAAATCTTTTCGTAATAAAAGATTTTAAAAAAAATTGATTCTTTAATAGTTCTTAAAGATGTATCGAAAGTCATAGAATGTATCTAAATAAATCAAGTAGCAATCGTATATCAAATAATTAGATCAAAAAAAAATAACATAAAAATGTATGCAAGTCATGCATGCTCCTAAACATATATGATCCGGATATAACCAGTCACACAGGCATCCACACAGAAGTCACCCATACCAATGGGGAAAATTAAACCAGCCACACAGGCGTCCACAAAGATGCATATGATATGTCATGAAATGATAATGATGCTCAAAGATACATATCACCACCCAATTAGATAATCACATAAATCACAAGCCACTTAGGCAACCACAAAGATAACAATATTTAAAATCCAATTCCACCAGCCACTTAGGCAACCACAAAGATATTTAAAACACAAATCACCAGCCACTTAGGCAACCACAAAGATAATATTTAGAACACAAATCACTAGCCACTTAGGCAACCACAAAGATAATATTATTAAAACACAAATCAAGGTTTGCCGCTAAACACATCACAAAAATCAACTTAATCATGTTTCATCATAATTAAAATTAAAACTTTACACCAATTCCCCCAAGACTCATATAGATTTCTTAAAAATCAAAACTTTGAAATGAAATAACACAAAAATCGAAACTTTAAATTAAAGACATCCAAAAAAAATATTACCCATGAGATCATAATAAAAATCATAGCTTTATAATTAAGTACACATAAACAAACACACAAATAATAACTTTACATCAAATATATGACATCAAACATATTACTCATGTTATAATAATAAAAATCGAAATTTATAATTAAGTTTATCAAAGCAAACATATTACTCATAAAAATAAAATATTATAGTTAAATTCTTTAAGGCAATTAAAAATCAATATTTTCTTTTAAGACAACAAGTTTTATATCAATATCTTACAAACTATTAATTTAATATCTAGCCTAACATTGCATGGGGAAAAGCCCTTTACCTTAGGCGCTTTCTTTCTTAACACCTCTAAATTTGCACGAGAAATAGCTCATGGGGCAATAATGAATTCAACACCGATAGATATTGGAATTTACGACTCAGAAAATTATTTTGAGAGTGTACGAATGACAAATAGGTGTGACAACAAGATGCCTAATGGAAATGTATCAACATATAAGCTATTTACGTTGCACTATTACCATTGATTTCTTGTCTAAAATTGAAGTGCACTTAATTCCAACATTATACTACCGATAATTACTATTTCTTTAATTTTATTAGGTTGTTACAAAGCCAATTGAAATCATGTGTATTTATATGTATGAGTTAATTTGGATTAACTAATAGAGTTCACCATATATTGAAGGGTGTCACACACTAATTTTAATTAAATAAATAGATTAGAGATTGTCACATCACCCTTTTTAATTTTTTTATCTAATAGTTATAAAACCAAAAATTTCATAAAATTATTTTGTAGACAATTATAATAAAATTATAATTTTAGTTTAAAAGAGATGAATGCATGATATACAAAAAGGACAATGGTCTTTTTGTGTCCTCTCTTGATTGCACAAAAAACTTATAATTAAATTTATAATCTTCCTTTTAAAAATACATTAAATGTGTTTAAAATGAATTAATGCACATTATGCCAAGAAAACACTATGATTGTCATAAAATCTTGTCATAAATGAGAGTAAAAGAATGAGTCAAGTAACTAATTTTTGTTTTTTTATAGGATGGACCAAAAATATTTTCAAACACTTATACATAAAGGTTCGTTTCACTAACTCTATAATATCTACTAAAATGAATACTTATTTGGTTGCAAATAAAAACTAACAAACAATATAACTTATATAAATTCTAATTTAATTAAATAATTCAACTGATATTTTATCAACTAAAATAAATCAAGCAAGACAAGAATACCACTCAGACATACAAATATAAAACAAACATATCTAACACATCAATTTCATGATTATCGAAACTAATCAAATAAAAAAAATGTCCATTTATGAAATAAATGACATCATAAATAGTCCTCATGTAATTGTCACGTCAAAACAATTAAATAAAAATGAAGATTATAATTATTTAGGTAGAATAGAGTGTGATAAAATTTAATTTAATTTATTTACACATAGAATAACTATTAATTTAATAATAGCGATTACTAAAAAGATACACATATAATATATATGAAAATTTTGGGGTGTTACAATAATTGTTATGTGATATGTTGTTATAATGGTGTTGAATATATTCAAAGTGTGAAGAATAAATGTTATGTGATATGTTGTTATAATAGTTGAGTTGAACATATTCATATTCAAAGTGTGGAAAATAAATGTTATGTGATATGGTGTTACAATGGTTGTGTTGAACATATTCAAAGTGTGAAGAATAAATGTTATGCGATACGTCGTTAATAAGTTAGTATCGCAATATATTTTATTAAAGTGTCCACATTCATGCATCCATTCATAGTTGTAAGGTAGTGCGTCCATAATTGCTTGGATCCCACATATCCATGCGGGGATGTTGAGTTAGTGGTGTTGCTTGGAAGACCTACGAAGCTCGAGTTAATGGTGTTGCTTGGAAGGACCCACGAAGCCTTGCAGGAAGGCGATATTCCAGAATCATTACATTCGCATATAGATTAAGTAATAAGGTATGTTGGATATGCATTAATTAAAGTGTGACTAGTGTTTTATAAAGATAACTGATATATTGTATCTCCTATTTTGGTGAATTAACGTTATTAATTACGCAAACATTGTATTGTTATATTTTCATTGTTATTGTACTTTTAGTGCATTGTGATTTTTAACTGTTAAATGAAATATGATTATTTATATTTTGCTATAACAACTATATATGCATGTCTATTTGCTCTATGTTTGTTATTTGGATATGACCTTTACATTTGATAGGACGTTACATATAGTGCTAATTGAGCGAATAATGTTACGGTGAACCTAATAGGAGAAAATGCGTTGAAGTACAATAGCATGCAGTTGGAGGCTCTGAGATACTTTTGTGCCGTTGTTAGACTTGTTGGGTTAGTTTACCACAAGTCCAAAATTTATGACCAACTAGGATTTATGCTTGGGTAGTAAATATCAATAGTTTTGGCCACGAGTCTCTTTTGTTTAACATATTAAATTTACTTTTAGTGATTGTAAATATTTTGATTCTTTATTTTTGAAAATATAAATAAAAAAATTATTAACTGATTTTAGGATAAATGAGCATATAAATAATTATAAATAAATAAAAACAAATTTGTATTTTTACGTTTAGAATTTTGTTAGTTAATGTCCCGAAAAAGTGGGATGTTACAAGTGGTATCAGAGCAGTTCGATCTAGATTGGACTGCGGGTTATTGGGATAGTTTTTTAGTCTTGTTAGTGTTGGTCATATGTCTCAGAGGTCCTCAAGAGATGGTGTGTGAGTTTATGCACCACTCGAATCTTGATCAAAATATTTCTTCACCTAAACATTGTGTACATATTGCATAAGAACACAAATCATGTTCTTAATCGATTTATCGGAGTGGCGCGACGGAAGCATGGTTGGAACTTAGTGGGTCTAGTAGGGGTTGTGATATGGATGTTACAATTAAGATTTTATGTTAGTTAATGGTCCAAAACCTTAGGAGAAGAAAATTATCGAGGAAACGAAAGAGATGATTGAGTCGTGTTCAATTCGACATGTAGATCATTAAGTGTGAATTTTATGATAGTCACATTCATGAGACTAACATTATGATACTATTAAGTAGTTTTGGGTTGATGTAAAATTATTACTAGTTGCATAATTGAATAAGTATGAACTTGTTAATTTGCTTAAAAGTATTCTATGGAGTAAAGATATGTATTTTATAACCAAGAATTCAAATTAGTGAAGCATGTGAATACTTGTAGGATATAATAACATAATTTTCAACTTTTATGTTTGACAATACCATACATTTAAATGAATGAGAATGATTTGAAGCAATCAATCGTAGGCTTGATCAAAGATCTCAATGTAGGTGATATTAATTATTGGTTATTATGGGGTGAATGGAAAAAAATGGTGTTGTTTGACTGAGGTTTTGGTGAATTAAAGATGTTGAGGTTTAAGAGTACATTAGAGACGATAATCTTTAAAGGTCTGTTGAGAATGAAATTTTTAAATTAAAGAGATGATTTGTGTTTATGAGTTGTAGTTGACGAGTAAGTGATTACTAAACTATAAGGGATGAGAATTTAAGTAGTAAATCATATGGATTAGATTTTTAGCCATAAGAGCAACAATGATTAAAAAAAAAAAATCTGTGGGAATAATTCAAGTCGAATAAAATTAGAGTATGGATCCAAAGAATCGAACCTAAACGTAAGAACACTTTATAGTGGTTTGAGAACGAGACACGTTGGACATATTCGTGGCAAATTGTCACAATGTTTGAATATCCTAACATGTATTTCAGATTATGATTATAAACAAAATCTTGTGTGGTGTAGGTTTCGGTCTGTAGAGGACCTAGAAGCTTTCTTGGTAGGATTAGAATAATACCAGATCTAGTGAATATGATTTTAGAGTTGTAATGGGTAGATAATGGTGAGGATGTTAGCTTGATGAATTCTGAATAATTGCACCAGATATATTAAGATTTTTTCCGACGAATAAGATATTGTGTTATATCTAAGAAATTTTTAGTGTCAGTTTCGAGGAGAAAACTATTTTTAGGATGTAGAATGTAAGACTCGGCCTCTTTTCTAGCCAGTTCGAGGACGAAACTATTTAAGTAGGTGAATGTAACATTTTATTTATTTTTAATATCTTATCTTATTATGAGTTGATATATATTTTTTATAGAAATAAATTTTGGTGATAATTACTATTGTGGTGTTATTTTAATTTTGGTAATAATAATAATATAATAAATGTATTGGTGATGTTATTTATTGGTTTTGTTTGTGTGTTTAATATTCAAATGAATATTAAATAATGTTGTGTTTACATGTTAAAGTGTGGAAAATAAATGTTATGTGATATGTTGTTATAATGGTTGTGTTGAAACATATTAAAAATATTCAAAGTGTGAAGAATAAATGTTATGTGATATGTAGTTATAATTGTGAGTTGAACATTTTCAATTCAAAGTGTGGGAAAATAATGGTATGTGTTGATATGGTGTTACAAGGTTGTGTTGACATATTCTGAAAGTGTTGAAGAATAAATGTTATCATACCATCGTAATAAGTAGTATCGCTATTATATTTATTTAAAAGTGTCCCATTCACTCATACAATCCATCATAGTTGTGTGGTTTGGTGCATCATAATTGGTTTGGATCCCACATCATCTTTGCGAGGATGTTGAGTTAATGGTGTTGCTTGGAAGGACTGAAGCTCGAGATAGTGGTGTTGTTTGGTAGGACCCACGAAGCCCTTGCGGGGAGGGGATATTCCCGAATTCATATAGATTAAGTAATAAGGTCTGCTGGATATGCATTAATTAAAGTGTGACTAGTATTTTATAAAGATAACTGATATATTGTATCTTCTGGTTTTGGGGAACGCTATTAAATATGTGATATTGTACTTCTATATCTTATTGTTATTTTACCTCTTGGTCATTTGGATGGATGAAGTAATGTTATTAATTACGCAAACATTGTACTGTTATATTTTCATTGTTATTGTACTTTTAGTGCGTTGTGATTTTTAAACTGTTAAATAAAAATATGATTATTTATATTTTTCTATAACACTATACATGCATGTCTATTTGTTCTGTGTTTGTTATTTGGATATGACCCTTACATTTGACAGGACATTAATTGAGCGAATAATGTTACTGTGAACCTAATAGGAGAAATGTGTTGAAGTACAATAGCATGCAGTCTGGAGGCTCTGACGATACTTTTGTGTCGTTGTTTAGACTTATTGGGTTGTTTACCACAAGTCCAAGTTTATGACCCAATTTATGTTTGGGTAATAAAATATCATAATAGTTTTGACCACAAGAGTCTCTTTTGTTTAACGTATTAAATTTACTTTTAGTGATTGTAAATATTTTGATTCTTTATTTTGAAAATATAACTAAAAATATTATTAATTGATTTTACGATAAATGAGTATGTAGAATAATTATAAATAAATAAAAACGAATTTGTATTTTTACGTTTAGAATTTCGTTAGTTAATGTCCCGAAAAAACGAAATGTTACAAAAATATTAAATGAATTCTACTATTATAGTTGATTTTGAAATCGTCCATTAAATGTATACTTTTTTACTAACAAGTCTAATAACTCTCAATTCTTTCTAATATTTAACGGCAAAGAGTTTAGTTGAACAGATATTATAGTTCCAAGACAAAACCTCAAAATGCATTGGGACATCTCTAAATCTATTTAACTTTGGACTTTTATGCATTGTCTTGGTGTAACATCATTGTAAGAAACATAATAGTTCATCCTTCTAAAGTTCTATAAATTATAATTATTCAATGATGTATTTAACATTTTTCTTTTCTTTATTGAATTTTCAATTTTTCAATCTAGTACCTAATGTGCAGCTTGAAAATGTGTCGTATGTTAATATTTTCATAAAACAAAACATATTTAGTTTGAATTGTGATTTTTTTTCTAAGCAGACCACATTAGCAAGCTAACAAAACTATGGACAATGTAAGGCAAGATGTATCATGTGAACATGCAACAAAACATGCCTTGAACAAGGCTTTACAAAAGGAATGTATGTTATGGAATTTTCTCAGTTTAAATTGGGGTGTTTTTGTGGGGCTAAGGAAAATTGAAATAAAATTTATTTTACTTTTTTTGCAAAGGCAAAAGAAAAATTTAATAAATTATATCATTGACTCCTTTTCTTTGTGTAATAATATATTGCCTTCTTGAAGAAGAAGAATCTAAATAAAAGTATATGTATTCCTTAATGATTTTGTTTTCACTTTTGACTGGAATTATTAAAATATACAAATGATAAGGAAATCAATCCTAGTTATGAATTTAATAACATCAAATTCATCAAATAAAAAATGAAAATATGAGTTTATTTTAAATATTTAAATTATAAATAAAAATTAGTCAATAATCAAGAGTCAATCTCAAAATAATGAGAAGTAATGGAGATTAATAAAAATATTGACTGAATTATAATACTATAATATATTTTGAATTCGTCCATTAAATGTATGCAGACTTTATTTCTTATATTTAAGGTGGAACGTGGAAGGGAGTATTTATTAGTCAAAGAAAAGATTTTATAGTTCCAACATCAAAGACTCTCATAATGACTAAATCTTTTCTCTTTGGAATTTTATGCATTGCTTTGGTACTGGCTTCATGTAAGAAACATAAGTAGTTACACCCCTAAAGTTCTATTTACAATTATTTAAATGCAGTATTAAACATTATTTATTTCTTTTATTGAATTTTCATTGTATGGGTCTAGTACATTATTTGCAGCTTAAAGTGTGTTGTGTGTTAATATTTTCATATAAACAAAGCATATAGAATTTTGAATTTTGATGTTTTTTCTTACAGCAGGAGCGGCATTAGCAGGACCCAACAATAGATTTGAAGACTATTGAACTTGATTGTAATGGACATGGATTATGTGAAACATGCGATAATACATGCCTTCATGAAGGCTTTACAAGAGGTGGTGGATGTTATGGATTTGCTCAATGTTGTTGTGTGAAGAATTGAGTTTAAAAGCCAAATTTAAATTAATCATATGCATGTCTTAATGTCTTTAGTTTTTTACTTGTAACGGGAATTATAAAAATGCACGTATTGAAATAAAAATACCATGTATCAATGAATTTTCTTATTAAAATTAACAAGAAATTTGTGTTATTTCACTACGGTAACGCGTAGCTGATATCTTATTATTGTTTCATTTAGACTTAAAAAATATTTTATGTATTAGTGATAAACATTTATCTTATAATTTTTATAATTATCAATAACAAATATTTATTTTTTGTTTATGTATGTACTAGTGAGAAATAGGAATTGACACCACAATAAATGGGAGATTTTAGGGATTTTTAATGTTAGAGCACAGTGTCTTAAGTTTTGAAGTAAATCCTTTTTTTAAGGTTCTTACTCTTGTCATTTAATTTGTTGAACATTATTATTTTATATTTAATTTTATTTATAATATTGAGCAACTAAACTCTCTTCTAAGATATTAAGTGGATCTGATAATCGATATATTTCTTATTGTGTTTTAGTTATCTATTCTAGTTTTATTTTAATTACTTTTTACTGTACAATTAAATTTTTTAATTACATATTAGGATAGATCACCATTTAATTTTCATGTTTTGTAATCAAATTATCAATTAGTTGTTAGTGATCATACTGCAATTAATTAATAGATTTATAAGATAATTGAAACTATATTATTGCATTATCAAATTTATTTTAATCTTCTAATCATTCAACATTTTATGCTCAATACTTTTCATGAATTAAAATTATTTTTTTTAAAAAATTGAAAATATTTGCTCCTATTTATTAGGTATTAAAATAAAAGTAATTTTGAAACCAAAAAAAATGAAAGTGTTTTTGTATAAATAACATAGAAATTGCTTTAAGAGACTTTTAAGAAGAGCCCAAATCGTTATTTTGTTTTTGTTTCCGATTATATTAAAGTGAATCTGTATGCTTCTTCCTTCTATGGAAATAATTTTCCAAAAATTAATCAAAATAGCTTTTCATTTCTCAGCATAATAATTATTTTAAAAAATTATTGTGTAAAACAAAAACAAAATTATCCTTCATTTTTGTATGCCTAATTTAAATTGATTTCTTTTTTTTTAAATTAATTTATCTTTAAATTATCTTAAACAAGGCACTTCTAGTTCTTTTTAACCATTTAAATTCTCTTAGTCTATACACCAACAAAGATAATGAAAATGACACTTAGTTAGAACTAATTATTCTCACTAAAGTTATTAATGTTTCTTTATATTGAATTGTATTTTTTTATTGGTCGTAGATAAAGATTAAAATTAATTTGTTGTTGAAGAGGGAGTTTTGACAATTAAGTGATTATTATTATTATTTGAAATTGTTATATAAAACTCTGTAAGCCTTTTTTTTTTGGTCTGTGAGACAATTTTTTTTATTATTAGTAAATACACTTAAATTTACATAGTTTAACTACGTTGATATGTTTTAAGAGTTTTTGTTAATTTTTAATATATATGATGTAGAGCTTTTATTTCATTTTGTTTCTTAAATATATTAATTTTATTGTATATTTTTCTTTATAGTTTGATAAATTTGTAAAAAATACTTAATTGACATACAACCTATATTGATATAAATTATTGCTATCAAATCCTATACCCACATAACAAACTATTGTATAGTAATCGTAAAATTTTGTTAAACTCTATCAATGGTTAAACTCTAATGAAAACTTTTGATGAATTGCCATGTGTACATTACATAATAAAATATAGATCATTTAATTTTAGTATAGATCTTAATAGAGATAATGGTGATTCAAATATTGAAATAAGTATTTGATTTATATAATTTACGAATTAATTTATATATTTTAAAAATTCAACATTTGTGTAGTACATCCATAAATAAATTGTTGTTACTCTGTATATTTTAAAATAAACTAAAATTGGTCAATGACCATTAATCAATCTCAAATAATGAGCAATAATGAAGATTAATCAAGATATTGATTAATTCTATTATTGATTTTGAAATCGCCATTAATATTATGTTGAATATTTTTCTTAAAATTATATTTAAGGTGGAATGGATTACTATTAGTCGAACAAAGATATTATAGATCCAATATTAAATACTCTCAAAAATGACATTGTTCATTTCTAATTTTTTGTGATAAACTCTTATTTTGTGCATTTTTAGATATTTGTAAAATATTTTAGAGTAAATGATACTATTATATAAATTTTTAATTTAATTTATTTCTTTTATGAAAAAAGAGAGAAATTTGATAAAATAATACAAATTTAATTTAGAGCCACTTCAACTCATAATATATAATTTATATATTAATATTATAAGAGAGAGTTCTTATTGGTTGCATAAGATTTGAAAAAAAAATTATCATATAAAACACAACTAAGGCTGGCAGGAAACTGCACTTTAGGAAAAGGGGGAGAAATAGGAATTGACACCACAATAAATGGGAGATTTTAGGGATTTTTAAAGTTAGAGCAAAGTGTCTTAAGTTTTGAAGTAAATCCTTTTTTTAAGGTTCTTACTCTTGTCATTTAATTTGTTGAACATTATTATTTTATATTTAATTTTATTTATAATAATGAGCAACTAAACTCTCTTTTAAGATATTAAATGGAACTGATAACCGATATATCTTTTATTGTGTTTTAGTTATCTATTCTAGTTTTATTTTAATTACTTTTTAATGTACAATTAAATTTCTTAATTACAAATTAGGATAGATCACCTTAATTTTCATGTTGTAATCAATTAGTTATTAGTGATCCTACTGCAATAATTGATAGATTTATAAGATAATTGAAACTATAAATTATTGCATTATCAAATTTTATTTTAATCTTTTAATCATTCAACATTTTTATGCTCCATACTTTTCATGAATTAAAATTATTTGCATGACCAAACAAGCGGTTAATAGAGAGAAAAAAAAAATATGAATCCAAAGAACTAGAATTTAGGATAAATAAGGTTACAAGTGAAACTCTTACCCTATACTTTTTCTCCATTGATTTACATCTTTGTGTTTTATTATTTTTTTAATTATTGGCTATTTGCTTATTTTTGTAATAA